>JANIJG010006927.1:64782-75930 GCA_024611175.1 Megaceryle torquata | reverse complement strand
TCAGAGAGTCGCACAGTAAATTTAGGCGAAAACACCAACCAAACAAACAACCCACACTACATACACCCCCTCACGCACCACCACCACCAAACCCTCCACGCCCCCCATCCCCTAAAGTACTGTTAACTTTTAAGGCTCTTCTATTAGTAAAATCCAGATAGTTGTTACCTCCAGCTTTGTTCCGTTAGGCCTTTCCAGATGTCCACTTCAAAAAGATGAGTAAGAAATAAAAAGAGCCCACCTTGAGTACAAGCCTTGTGTGGCTTCTCAGCATTTCTAACCTCAAACACCTTGCACTGAAGAGGGAACAGCTTATTTTTACAAGTCCAAATTCCTTCCAGAGTTTGTGTAGCACCTGTTTCCCAGCACTGTGAGAAGCAAGAGGCGTTTCAAACAGTGCAGTGGGTAAATTGCACAAGAACAGACGGGAATGGCCTTGAGGTGCTTTGGGTGCACACTGTCCCTTTTCGCACTCTCTGCCTTCCTTTGTTTCACACGTGAAATTCCAAGTTTAAGACTTGGCCTCTGGCCCAGCCCTTGCCTCCCCTAGCAGAACAGGCATCCTATGGAAATAGTGGAATTAGTTTCACAAGAAACGGTTCGGCAACCTGCCCTCCCCTTCTACTGACCGTTCAGGTCACGAACACTCACTGGACAGGGATTGTATTGCCCCCTTCCTTTGCAAAGGGGTTTGAAGTGGGCCATGCCTTATGGGGCAGCGGTAGAGTCTACTGATACACAAAACATCCAAATGTGAACCATTACTTAAAAAAAAAAAATCCCACCCCAAAAACCACAGCACACAACATCCCAAATGATAGTTCAGTATTACAATGTATTATGATGTGCAAAACTCACCATTTACAAAATGAAATACAAACATGTGCCAGGGGTTTCAGATACATGGCAAACCGACAAAACCGCTACAATCTCTGTATGTACAATACACGTGACATTGTTGTAATCACCTGCCTTACGTTACACTGCTCACACCGGACTTGGGGAGAGCCCCACATCCTGCTAAAGAGAGTCACCCTAACTGACTGAAGTAGGGTCCAGAGTGTGACCCATGGCATTGGCTGTCCTGGATAGATCTACAGAACACAAATGTTTAATACCCTTCTTTCTATCTTGGCATATATAGGACTGATTTTCACATCTCACATACAGAGTAGCTTAAAACCATGAAATGATGCAACACATCCTTCAGTCCAAGACATGTTTTGATGCTGGTGACAGACTACATAAAATAGTGTTCTTTCACCTTACTGGTATATTTAATCCTCTGGTAACACAAACATTATCTAGGATGGGTGTTGTCAAATCCCTCTGCCAATCTACAGCAGTGTTTACATCAAAGTTCCTTACCAACCTCCTTCGCTTGTTTTCTGTAAGGAGCCTGAACCAGCAGACTTAATACATTTTAATCCTAAATTAGGTTCTCTACATTCTTTCTCTGCCCCTTCTCTACATCCTTTTCTTTCGGTTTCCTCTTCCAGCCCCCTAGTTCTGTCTAAAACAATGCATGTGAACAATAATCCAGATTACAGTACATCAAGCTTAGATAAATGCACTGAAGTCACCAGTGCCAGCGTTAACAATCTTCTTACAGATAATGGAAGTTTTGTAAGAACTCCCCTGTAACAAGAAGAGAAACCACAGAGACTTTTAATGCAATACTCTAAAACCAGCAAGAGATTTATTCTTGTATATTAAATGTTAAAAATCACATGCATAATTATAGAATACTTTATAGTTAAAAAAATATTTCAAAAACCAACCCTGACAGTTTACCTGCAACTGCTATAAAATTTCTATTAGATATATATATATATATATAAAAACATGGCAATTTTCTGTAATTAAAAAAAAAATTAGGAAAGGATGCAATCATCCAGGTAATTATGAGTTAACCTGATGCCCTGCATCGGACAGTCTTGTCAAACTTATGCTGGTAAAACTGAGCTCATACCAGCCAGTTTACTGAAATACTTGTCTAGCATACATATATTTAAATCAAAATTACATTTGGCTAAAGGAGGAGTGTAAGAAAATAGATTTTTGCACACTACAGCAAAAGACCTGCAGAGGGCCACAGTATAATATGCTTCAAAAGAGCCTGTGGTACAAGAAATTCAGCCTCATGGGCTGTTTACTCAAACACGCTGGTGGAATATTCCATGTAACTGGCCATGTGCATGGTTTACATGGGGATTTGCAAGCAATGCTAGAAGAGTCTGCACCTGTTTTACTAGGCATTTATGGTTTCAGACCTGTTTGAGGTCCTAAAGAAGGCAGCCAAGTGACAAGCCAACTTCTCAACAGTTATCAAGGAATGGAAACTAAATGATGAGCTGTTTGCTTTAAGAAGTGGAGTCATCGTTGTTTTGAAAAATGGCACCATAGGGGTCACTGTTAATGCGCTTGTAGACAAAGTGAAAGACCTGGGGTTGTGGACGGCTGTGCAACTCTGCCTTAATTTTCTGAGGGTAGGTATCCTCTGTCAGCTGCTGCCAGGTGTCGTCCACAAAAAGAAAGAGGCTGTATTCTTCTGGATTGTCCACTTTAAACTTTTCAGCACAGAGCTGACATACATCTTCGGTAGTGATATATGGTCTTACTAGTAAAGTCTTCCCTGTACATCCACTGTTAACTTCCTGGAATGCAACTCGAAGGTAGTTCTGTAGAATGAGAAAACAGACATCAGAAACTCAAAACACCAAATCTCATCCTCTGAAGAGTCAGCAACAAACTTCAAGCCTCTGCACGTTCTAGCTGTGGTTCCTGTACATTATGGCCACCTTGCAGACTGTGATGCTGGTGGCAAAACTATGGCAAGCCAGTGGTGGGCATAACAAAAATTCCTAAGTTGACATCCTCCTTTCCTTGGCTCACATTCTAACCCTGCAATTTTGAGTGAACAGATACAGCCTTAAAGCCACATGGAAAACATCAGTGGTTTTAATGGGACTTGATGTTTAGCCTCTCCAGGAAACAAAATACTGTGAAGCAAACTAAACATCAGAGGCAGCAGCCCAAGAGATGCTGCTGCTGGGTTGAAACTGCAGAACAGAGGCTTCACATAAGTCTCTTAGAAGGAAGATGAGAAACAAAGCCTCTCTCAGCAGCATGCAAGGTCTTGATCCACAAGGTGATGCACTGTTTGCACACTTATGCTCCAGAATGCAGAAGGTCATCTGTCCTCACAAGACATTTTCATCATATTTGCTGGTGGCAGTTTGGTTTCTGAGCCTGATGGAAACCAAGCTTCACATGACAGCATTTTTTTTTGTTAAGTAAGATTCAGAGGGATGCAAAAAGAAAATTCACTCTGCAACACTGGAGTAAATCCATATGATTTTGAGTCAAAAGCTGGATTTTTTTTTTCTCTGTTGAAATTGGTGTATGACCCCAATTCTCATAACTTGGGAGAGTTCTAAATAAGCCCTACAAGGAAATACAGTTCTGCCTTTCAAAATGCTTTTAAAAAGTGAAATAAAAAGTAACTGTGAGGAATAAACCAAAACAAGCAAACAAAACAAAACAAAACCACCAAAAAAACCCCACCACAAAAAACTTTTGAACACATGATGAATCAGCCTGCTGTCCAGTGCTTTCTTTAAAAAGAAATTAACTGCCATTAAAGACTAAAAAGCAGTAAAACTAAAGGAGGTGGAAAAAAATAACAGCAAGGAACACCTGTTTATTGACTGAGCTGGTACCTGTGTTTGTGTGCTGAATAAATTAAGCATGTGGAACCATGAGGGTTTACATTTGATAAAAATACACTGTTAAAAGCTAAGACTGAAAAGAACGTTCATATTGACTTAAGTCCCAAAGAGCTTCAATAAAGTATTTTTTGATAGCTTGCAGACTGAAACACTGAAGCTTTGCAACAGCATTTAAACCGATGAGAGTCAACCTGACTGAAGAGGACCAATCCATTTTTGTTACCCAGCAGGAATAAATTATTAAAACAAAACAGCCCTGGATAAGGCAAAACACACTGCAGTTTTAATTTCTAACATAGTTAACACAGAGAAGACCTGTTTTTAAATGCAAGTGCCTTTAGACAGATGGGATTGCTTCAAGGAGAGGCTGAAGTTTGTACAAATGCCTGTAACTCACATACTAAGTATCAAAATCCTTTATGCTGTATCAGAAAGTTGTATTTAAGCATCATCAAAATATGTTGGGTGGTTTGTTTCTTTTTTTTTTTTCCTCCTTTTCCATCCTTTTGAAGGAAGGAGGTAGAAGGCCCTTCAGGGCTCAAAAGCTGATAAGGCTTTGAGACTGCAGCACAGAAATGCAGTGATCATGTTGTCTTTCAAAACGAGAAAGAGGAGTTGAGATGAAGTTGCATTACACACAGGTTGTAGGGAAGGCCTTAATTTCAGGGCTGCAGGATGTGCAGAAGGGAGATGGAAAACTGGCATTCCGAGTAGGCAGTAAAATGCTTGAATTTGTGCCAAGCACAGTGTGGAAGTGGTGTGATCTTACTGATTGAAGGCTTTTTGGAAAGAGACGGAAGGAACAGCACTAGACACACTGGGTGCCACCTCTTCTCCTTTGCATTTTCCTGCATACAGCATGGCACCTAACTATACAATTTGCGTGTATCAAGTTCATTGCTGAGGAAAAGGTAAAACAGAATACAAGATCCTGCTGAAAGAATCTTCTGGCATTTAGTCATCCAGCAGAAATACAAGGTGATGAACTTTCCCGTGAAAAGGGTAGTGTTTTGCTAGAAAGAACAGAGCCTCAAGCTACTTGAATCTGGCCCCTCACAACAGGTAAGCAGAATATAAAGTGGATCCCAGCAAGATGAACCAGCTTTGTGCCACAGTTTGCCATTTCTGTTAATCAGTTCCCCTCTTCCTGACAGACGTGAATTATGGAAGACATCATCTCTTCCCAACTGTTCTGTGTTGTGCTGTAGTCATTTGCGTGGACACTAATAAAGCAGGAGTCTCAACTGAAAGGTTTCATTATCTTCTGATGACCCCATACCTTCACTTCTCAAGCTCTTAACTACATCATATCTAACTGATGGTTGTCATCAGCCTCTCTGCCAACTTTGCACTGTTATAAGATGCAAACAACCGAACACAAAGTAGTAAATCCTTTCTTCTTGATTCCAACATCCTCCATGTTGCAGTCCACATCTGAACAGACAATCAATAGCATACTATATGAAAGACATGCAGGCCTCACTTTAAAAGATGAGGTAGTCCCGACTGTTTAGTTATTCTTCAGTTGAAGTTACTGCCCTGCTCTGAAAGAGCAGTAAGAAATGAAGGGAGAAGAAAAAAAAAAGAAAAAAAAAGCACAAACAAACATGAAGGCATCCATAGTACAGTACTCTCTACTCCTTGCTTAAACTTTAAAATGGTAGGCAATCTTTTCTCCCATCTCTCTATTACCTGCTGTATGCCACTGTGAGCCTACAGGGAGTTGTGACAATTTACACCACTGGCAATCTGGACTTGTTTTTTATAACAGTAAAGCACACAAAGCAGCTAAATCTAAGGTATGACTCACTTTGCTTTGCATCACTTCAACAGAAGGGAGGGTGGGAAAGCTCCATATTTAATATTTTCTTCAGACCACCATAATCAAACTCTACTATAAAAGTGCAATGACTTCAAAACCAAGGAAAATTTGCCATCCACACTCCACTTACCCGGGGGCTCCAAGGGAATTGTTATGAATCATACCTCTCAAATGGGGATTTCAAACAAAAGAATCATCCCTTTTTTTTTTTTTTTTTCCTTCAGCCCTAAGCTCTACCTGAAAGTCATCAACCGAAGGTATCATCCTGTTAGTTGTCCTCCTCTTGTGCCATTGCCGAAGAGTATCTCTGGTTTCTGAACTTAGCAGTCGGGCAGCTTGCTCTTCCTGGAAGTTCTTGATCAGTGAAAGTGCCCCATAAGCACTTGTCAAGTAATAACCTCCTGTGAAGGACAGCAAGGGAAGATGTTCTTAGAGTGGTCATAAACACTATGCTAGTTCTGCGTGGTATCAGTCACAAGTACAAAAACTGTTTTAAATATATATATGCACACTGTTATAACTGGCTTAAATTTAAAAATAAGTGTTTTAAATATATATCTATGTGTGTGTGTGTGTGTGAAAGTCCCTGTAACTATTGCCAAGATATTTATACATAAACCATCTTACTGGCAAAATACTGACTGGTGCGTTCTCAGCTGCTAAGAGACACATGGTGGTTAAGTGGACTCAACATTATTATCAAGTGGTGCAACGGTGTCTTACTCTAGGTCCTCCAATTCTGGGGGATAGCTGGTTACTTAAATCACTGGTGTCCCTCCTGAGTGTTTTTTTTACAAAGCTGGAAAGTGAGTTTTCTTCTAAATCTCTGAACAGTGATTTGTTTTCTTCCTGAGCTTCAGGTGTGGATGAAATAAACATAGCTGTTTAAACAAAATAAATACAACCTACCACTGTTCAGGAACTTAAAAGCTACCACCCTTAGTGGTAATAAAGCAACAACTGAGTGTTATTTGTACCCTGGAAGCATCCCAAAGAGTCTGATTTTGTTTTAAAAAGAAAGACTATTCTTGTCACCTTTTTAGTGGTCCCCATAATGTCCAACTAGTTCAGGAGGTGATGCATACAATCCTCCATACTTGACCTTTATTATAGGAGTGGAGAACAAATAAAAGCCATGACAGATGTGCCAATGTACAAAAGAAGCTGCAGGTCACAAGGGAAAAAGAGTCTCAACAGGAGGCAACAGTCCTTAACCACCAGGAGAAATAAAAGACATTATGTAATTTTTTTTTTAAGTAAAGTATTTGAGTGGGAGTGTCCAATTAAGAGGCAGCAGAGTCTATTCATGAAGTCATTCAAAGACACATTCTGTGCTCACAGCAGTATTTTCTGTATTACTGACTGAATCCTCTTGGCCTTTAGCTTTGCAATAAGTTTAATACACAAACTATATACACAAGACCTATGAGACACACACTGGACAATGTTACATCTGAACTTCACAACCCCAACTCACTAAACAATTTTCTTGCACTGTATAGTTCAGCTACTGCCAAGGGCAGGGCCAGCCAACTGATGGACTTCTTTTGCTACATTAAAACCAACACGACTTAGTAGTCCAGTAAATGTTTCTGCCTTTCAAGCATGTTAATGATCTCCAGCTTCACATCTAAGTATTTTCTGTGCTAAAATTCCTCAACAATGCACTAGAGAATGCTCTGTACAGAAAGCAGGGAACAGACTTGTGCCAAACTGGAAGAATTCTGGCAAAGTTCTCTCACGCATACAGGGATATAAGAGGATACAGCAATTTCAACAAGCCAAGAGATGGCAGGAATGGGAAACTCACAGCTCAGATTGGTCAGAAGAACCTTTAAACTTCCTCAAACTGCTAGATTCTAGAGCCTACAAAGGGCTTGCAAAACACCTCTGTTAAAAACACCACCATGAAAACAAAGGAGGGAGATTCCCTTGCCTCCAGCACACTCCAGTCATCACTCAAGAGTGCCTTAGGAAATATATTCCTAGGGCTCATAAAATATTTTGTGAGAAGAAAATGTTGGGAAGATTCCACGCAAGGGCAGAGAATTCCTCTGAAGTTTTTACAAAGCACCTAACCTTAGTCCTTTTATGCGTCTCACAATTTCAGTGAATGCTGGGGCTCTATAAATACTCTCAGGATATTTTCAGGCACGGAAGGATAACTGTGTTTGGCACCTGCACAGCACACGCGTCACAATGCTGCCCCCCCCCTTCCCCCTGTCTTGGCTGAAAACAGCCTATTCCCTCGTAAGGTAGTAGACATCAGTAGAGTGCCAGGTCACCCAGGCCTGTACTCTGCAAGCTACCAGCCTTCTCGTACTTTAAGGTGGAAATAATTATGAGATTCTCTTTTTACACTACTGACATCACTGACTTTAAAACTCCTCTTGAAAGGATTTCTACTCAAACAAGGTTAACAGCAACTGCACTACAATGAAGAATCCCCCTTCCCCTAGTCCTTCACTCAGTTCTAATAAAATTAAATAAATAGATTACCTTCTCCATGCAGCAGAGATGGATCCAGCAATTCCATCATGTATTCAATTTCAGTATCCAGCTCCAGCATGTCACACTGGGCTAGTACGTATGTCAACACAGGCAAGAAGTCATCAGCTCCATACAGTCTCCCTGTGTTGAAGGGAACACAGACAGCATTAGACAAACCACACACATTTTGTCAGTTTCAGGGTTTGAAAGGAAAGCATTATTTTGCCTCCTCCACTGACCAGTACATTTGTATTACTGTAGAGCCTCCTGTTACCAAGGTGCAGCAGAGAGAATGTGATCTGACACTTACTGGACAAGAGGCCCACACCAGCTTCAAGAACAAATCTGACAGTGCCCACCTTGAGGCATGCAAGGGAATTTAAAGACTTGGCTCATCTTGGCATCACCTCAACTGGAGAGTGCACAAAAGGCTGCCACACCAGTCTGGCCTGACCTCCACCTGCACTTCTATCACTGTCTAAAAGATAAATAAATAAACAATTTCTTTATACTTGCAGGGATGACATCCACTTTCTGGGAGGAGGCAGTCAGAAACACCAGTTTTTGAGTCTGAATCCCAGTAGAAAAGCCTGAATATAAAAGCCTCTTAGATATGACATGAAGTCTGAGCTCGTTTCCTTGACAGAACATAGTTAAAAACACCAGTGAGCAAAGCCTCTTACCATTCCCAAGTAGCTGGTGAAGCATCATCAGCAGTGGCCATGCTGCACCTCAGTCTGTCTGTGTTCCTATCACTTTTATTGCATTTCATCTTTTCTGTTTAGAAAATACTTCGTGGTCACATCTCTGGGTCTGGCCAAACTGTGTTCATTGCAGAACTGATATGATGGTCACTTAAAACCACCAAGACCAGAAGCCAACTTACACTTTGGTGAACCTCCAAGTGACTGAAGGGCTGATCTCTCAAGTTACACCAGGTAAGGCATACCCTCCATATATCACACTGTTACCTGGCTGAGAGTACAGGACAAAGCAGATACTCAAACAGTTTCTGGCTCAACGGCATGGTTTACAAACTTCACTTGACAAAACAAGACAACCCAAGGAGCATATGCCACATCTTAGCCCAAGCTTCTCAGTGCCACAGTGAACTGGCATCAGCCTCTCGATATTTTTCTTTTCTTAAGGAAATACCTTGCTCAGTGTGATAACATACCAAGGAGAAAAGAGTTTACAGAACTTCAGGCCAAGACTCCCATAGCCATTTTTAAATGCAGGGTTTCACACAGAAATAAGCAGCTGGACAGAAGCTTGGACCAAAATCTTCCAGAAGTGCCTAGGGGTCTTAAATGGTGCAAGCTTGTGGCTGTTAATCTCAAAAGAAAGTAGGTGTCTTGATCAGCACTGGACCCAGTTGCACATTCAGTAGTCACTGAGAAAGAAAACTGCCAAGCACCTGCAGCAGCTTCTACTTGCTTAGGGAGGAGAAACAACAACAAAAAAACCCCTGCTACCACCCGCATTGCTCCACCTTAGCTTGTGACCTACCACAGCACTGTATGGTAAAATGCGAGGCAACAGAGCTGCACCTCTGAATTCATAACATCCAGCACAGCATTTTAATTGTGCCACTGACTACACAGCAGATCTTAACTGGTCTGTAGTTCCATATCATTATCTAGGTTTCAATGTCACTTATAGGTATTATTTCTGTTCCAAAACCGTGAAAGAAAGTGTCCAAATGAGACCATTCAGAGGCACAGCAAGCCAAAAATACTGAACCAGAGGCTGCTCTCTTCCCATTAACACGGAGCCCTTGTAGTTGTCATATTGCATATGTGCTACTTAATTATTACAGCTAAATACAGGGTGTTACCTTCATTACAATTTCCAGAAAAATACTCATTTAGAACCAGTGTCAAATTCAAGGCTCACAGAACAGCCTTTCTGACAGCCAACTTCAAAGGCCAGTGGTGTAGGAAAGCTGTTTTTATTGAAGCTGTTTCACAACTTTGCTTCAGACTGAATTTGTAAGATGTGCTGCCAGATACATCAGAAGTATCAGGAAAGAAGCAGAGGCAGAATCCCTCTCAAAAGAGCTAGGATATAATTTAAGAGCTCCAGAACAACGAGATGTATTTGCAGAATCAGGTGGTCTGATTTCCTCCACCAGAAGACAACCCCAAGTTTGGAATATCGGTGAACTTGAACCATGAGAAGCACCATACCTGAGTTATTCTCCATGACAGTGTAAATCAATTTGCAAACTCTCAGCAGCAGCATCACTTTCTTTTCAGGTGAATACATTTTCTGCATGGTCATGAACTTGACTTTAATCTTTTCAACGTCCACAAAGTCTGGCGTTGGAACAAACACACCCAGTTCCTGAGGATTCCTCTGCCGCACCAGCTGCAGGTTTTCCTTTAGCTGTTTCCAAGAACCATCTGCAGTATGAAACTCTTTCAACATCGCTTCAATGTGGCCCTTCAATGGCTTCAGAATGCACTTATGCATGGCCTTCTCCAGGACAACATCTGCAATGGGAAAACACAAGTTTAGCTGACTTCCTCCTCTAGAGCAGAGCCAGTATTAATATAACTATTCCCAAAAGAGACACTGTGGAGCAAACTTTACTTGCTAAGGCTTACTTAATATACAAGCTGAGTTTCCAGATGTTTGTTAACAAGAAAACAAAAGGCAGAGCAGAATCTGTATTCCATTTTCATTTATGGCAATGTGGTAAATAGGGAAAAAACCCACAGTGACAGGCTACAGACCATCACACATACACAAGGAAAAAAAAAGGCAAGCTATAGCTCCAGCTTACTTTTTCTTTTGTTGGCCTGAAGTGTCTCCAAGTTTTATTTTCCTTTGAGCCTTGACTTTAACTCCCAAACTTAAACAGTCAAAGCTGTAATTTTTGTCTGCTTTGGCATGAAAGCCCAAGGTTTTTGCATAGTTTCAGACACTGTAACTCCACTAAGGTCTCCTAAAGTCTGGCTCAACTTTGTCAAGATCTTTATGAAGTTGGACAGATTACGGGCTTTAAACTATAAATGAAAACCAAGTTGTGTTTGTCCAGCTTCAAATTTCATCACGCAAGCTTATATACAGCTTTGTCATCAAGTCTGAAGTTCTTTGTTC
>JANIJG010006927.1:51110-64682 GCA_024611175.1 Megaceryle torquata | reverse complement strand
TTTTTGTCTGCTTTGGCATGAAAGCCCAAGGTTTTTGCATAGTTTCAGACACTGTAACTCCACTAAGGTCTCCTAAAATCTGGCTCAACTTTTTGTTGTGTTTGTCCAGCTTCAAATTTCATCACGCAAGCTTATATACAGCTTTGTCATCAAGTCTGAAGTTCTTTGTTCAGCAATAGTGTGCACATGGCACAGTAACCGCTAACTTAGGGGGTTGTCTTTTTCTTGTTCTACTCAAGTTTTTCTTCAACAGACATTTTCCATTTTCGAAGTACAGATATAACAGAGAAAGCTCTTTGCCAAACATTTTCTCTGCAAACCTTTACAAGCTAATTTCCTCTCCCACTCAGTGTCCCTATAGCAACAGAGCTTACATTAATAATTAGCTTACATTAACTATATTTCACCATAGTAAACTCCTACAAGCATAAAAGAAACCAGAGGACCCTTCAGCCTGGCCACTGCAACAACTCCCTGACAGTGGGGCTGGACCAGAGCCTCGAGTAGGCAGATGTGCTAGGAGAGCACAGGGAACAAGAGCAGAAAAAAAAGAGAGACTATGTCACTGTCACCCACTGCTCAATAACACATTTATACAAGCTAGCAGTGGATTTTCCTGCTACTAGTGGTGACTCTAATAGTAAAGTTTCATTAAACCTCATGCCCTTTACAGGTTGCCTGTTCTTATGTGTTTTTAGACCACAGCCTTCTCTACTGTCTTTTTTTTTCCCTCCTCCTTTTTAAATTGCAGACTATTTCTGAGGCTTGGGACTTCACACACACAAACACTCCAAACAAGAATTACCTACATCTGTTTTCTTGGCTTTGCTTTATGCTTTCATTTATTTTCAGCCAGTTTTCCTTTAGGGTCTTCCTACCCCTCTCTTCCATAAAAAAACACCCCACCCTTCACACACTCCTTTTCTGGTGCCTTTGATTATTATGTAGCATTTATTCTGTGTTTGTCTGGCATGCAATTCACAAATGTCCAGTTCTGTGGGGTGCTCCCATCTCCCCTGTCCCTCTGCTGAGGCTTCTGTAGCTTCTCTTGCTATGTTCCCCTCACAAGACCCTGACAGAAGTGGCAAAACCGTATCTGCTTCATTCCCAGATACTTCAAATGCATCTGGGCTTCTCTCACAACAGAGATTGAGAAAGCTGCTGGAAGGGAGAAAGAGTGAACATGAGGACCAGCATTTGCCCGCTGATTTTTCTAGACTTCCCTATGGTCACCAGTAAAGGCATAACCGGTCTGACACATGTGCTTAATGGCCTGTCAGACACTGTGAAGGGTGGAACCAGCTTCCCACCAGACCAGAGCCACTAATTATATATATATATAAAACACATGACAACGTTTCAAATGACTGATCCTTGCCTATTCTGTTGTACTTGATGGAGCCACCAAATCACCACTGATAGCACTACCAAACCTAGTCAGGAAAGCAGAAGTATTGCCCTTCTGCACAGTGACAGAACCTGCCTCTCCCTGACACCAAAGCCATCCTCAGGGCTCATGGGGCAGAGATACTTTTTTCCACTCAGAAACACACATAAATCTCACCTATGGATACGTTAGCTAGCTTAATTTCTAGAGGGTACACATCGTTCCTTGCTAGCTTCTTCGATGATGTGGGGTTTCTTTTGTCAAAAACAAAAACAACCAAACCCAAAACCCAAACAATTCAACTTAGTTCATTTATTTGCACTGCCTGTTCAGTTTCTTAAAGAGCAAAAGCACTAACTTCTTTGCTTGTAAGCAGAGCACCTCTGTAGTTTGCATTCCAACCGCCTGGTCTTGTTTAAGTAAAAATTAAAGCAGTTGGTGCTGCCAAACATTATGTTAAGCAAGAGAACTCTCTATCCATATGAAATTTTAACTCCCACAGGCTTCCTCTGGAAGCTCTGCTCATGAACAGTCAGTGTCGGCCATCCTGCATGTCAATAAAGTGGAGTGACCACCACATTTGATCACAAGAGGCTTAATAAATTGTAAAGAATTCAGCACAGCTCCTCAGAGGCCTTAGTCCAATAGGGAGGGAGTACCTAGCCTGGGATGGGAGATCAGAAAAACTCAGTTCACTTCTGTGGCTGATCCTCCACGGGCTGCAGGCTGGAGCTGGTTCAGTTACTGCCTGCAGCATCAGCCTGGAGGCAGAAGCAGAATCAGTCCCTCCCTTGAGGCTACAGGAACTGGATGCTGCTGAGAGGAAAAATTCTTCCACAGAGCCCCAGTCCTTGGGGGTCAGATTTGTTATCTGCAGGCAAGAAGTGGAAGCCTGGAGTCTTCTGCCCTCAACCTGGAGCGAGCACCACTTCCACAGCTTCCCGGAGGGATGAATTGCACAGGTTTTTAGGGCTGTGCAAGATGGTGAGGAGGCATTCTTTCCTATCTGCAATTTGTCACAGGCTGCAGAAGTGGTGCCTGGAAATGGCTTTGCAAACCTACTCGATCACATTCCACCATTTCTCCAGGAATTTAAATCAATTTGAAGCAGCACAGAGGAAGAGAGCAGCTAACTCACTCTGCACAGGGTCAGAGTACTTACTGCTGGAGGCTGTTAGTAATGATTTCTGTGCTGTTAGTGCAACTGGGTAAACAAAAGAGAATGGGATATTTAGTAAAGCATCCCTCAGTGCTCTTCAGTGACTGTATTACAGCTAATAGAAGACTAATTACATGAAAGACATATAGCTGTGATTCCAAAGTGATACTAACTGCCTTGGCTTGGTACAAGTAGACTGGGAGAAACTCTCATTTTAATGCATCATGTTTGCACAGAACTAGACAGCAAACAAGGAAGTGACTAAGATACAACAGTGTGTCCAAGGTTTTTGTGGCTGTTGTTTTAAAAATCAAACAAAAAATACACAACCAAAAAATCCCACCAAACCAAACCCAAAACACCACACAACCTTTTTTCTCCCTTATAAATTCTTGGCACAGATGTAAGAGTCATGGACTTCTGCCCTCAAGTTAAAGAGTGGCAAATTCTATCAAGCAATGAGGCCAAAAACATAAAAAGTCCAGTCCTCCTTAATCTTGCCTTTTTTTTTTAAAATGGTCAATAACACCACCTATATGTATCTTAATTAATATAAAGCCTATATGAATATTTATATTATTATTACAACCTGGAAGGACAGTGGGTTTTGTGATGTTGTTCTTCAGCCAATATTTAGTGTCACAAGACACCTGCAGGCATGTTTGGGATCAGATATTTACCAACTATTTACCCTTTGTTCCGAACTGCTGTTACTGGCCTCTTTCAGAGAAAGGTGTTTCTGGATATGATCCCACAGAACAATTCCCAGCCAGCAGCAGCTTTCACTGTTTAACTTCTAAGAGCATCCAAAAAGCCTAGCGTCTCCTGGGCAAATCAGCACCTAAGCTGCAAACTGAGGACTGATCCTTTTTGTTAACATCTCTATATAATTTCCAGATCCAAATCAGCAACAAAAGTTCCTGTTTACTTCAGCATATCCAGAGTGTTTTCAAATACCCTCCCATGATGCTTAATACTCCAAAACAGACACACTTCAGATTTATTTATTTTTTTTTTAAGTTAGTATCCTTTGAGCTGAGCACCATGTAGCGTTCCTGAAATGATACCTATAATTAGGCTCTAGCCTCAAAAGGGGAACTGGAAATGCTTTGATAAATGAATTGAAAAGGCCAGCCAGTGAGTTTCGTTGTGACTTGTGGAAACACATCTGTATCCTGTGCTGACATGCGGTTTTGTTTTGCTGCAAACCACACAAGTCTGCATTTAGAGAGGACAACATATTAGTCATCACCAGCGTCCTTACGCAGCCTCTTTAGAATCCTCACTGCCTGAAATTGCAGACACCCTCTCACCTTTTACAGGCTGTCAGTTTACCTGTTACCAGCTGCTGTTCCTCCACTGAGATTACCTGTCAGATTCCAGCCCCTAGATTTACACACAAGCCCTGTTTATCATCTACGATGGCCAAATCATTCATCAGTAAAAGAAGGGCTCAGTAAGACTGAGCGAACCTGGGAATCATCACAAAAACATGCAGTCCTGCACAAGCAACGTTGCCTGGAAGACTGAAGGCAGAAGGCTGCTTTGGACCACCTGTCCATGAACAAGCAGGATAGCTGACTAGGCTGCCTTTGCTCTCTTTTGGATTTTCCCCATACCTTGCATGCTGATAGACTGTCATGACTGATACAGATCTATCTTAAGGCAACTCGTATCAGGATGGCAGTTCTTGGTGGATGTCTATAATGACACATGCCTAGTCCATGGTGCAAACAAGGGCATCTGATCCAAATGAGAAAGACTTGAAAGTAAGAACTCGCACAAGCCTCCTTTGATGATCTGCACAACCCTGAAAACAGATGTAGAACTAAGGTGGGTGATGGACAGGCAGCAGTGGCACAAGTTGAGCAACTAGGAAAGAAAGGTCCCTAGGGTAAATTTTACCTACATAAAACACACCAGTGAATCACAGAACTATCTGTGCTATGTTTGTTTTGCTTTAATCAGATGTGGGTTAATTAAAACTCACACTATAACTGTGTGGTAAACACACGCCTTCTCAAAAAGGTAATAAAGGAGCAGGGAATAAGTCACAAAGCAAATCAAAGAGATGCTCAGGAAAGGGAGAACCAAATATTCTGCCTCTGTTCAGCACTTATACCACGGCTTCCCACTTGCCTTATCCCCCTGTTCCCATAGTATAAGGGGCACCCTGGAGGACAAGTTGGTCAGCCTCAATTCTACATGAAAAGATACTAGGGAGATCAGCAGGGTAAGGGAGCAGACAACAAAACAATTGTACAAGCACCTGAAGAGTAACACCGTGCTAAAAAACAGCCAACATGAGTTTTTCAGAAGTAGTGGCATACCATTCTACTTCCTTTAGGACAATAATTGGATTGGTGAATAAGGGAGCAGGAGGTGGGCTGTATCTTAACCTTTTTAGGGCCTATAACCCTATTCTATGCAACTTTCTTACAAGCAAACAAGGGAAACAATTGTCCTGCTGCAATTGCCGTAAGGTGGGTGCATGAATGGGTGCATAAAAAACTGCATCAAGAGCCTGATTATCAACAATTGTCAAACAGGACAGATAATTGAAAAGTACCACATGAGTATTTAGTACTTTCATTAAAAATGTGGATGATAAAGCAGATTTCACATATAAAATCCACGTGTTATCATGGGGTGGGGGGGAGAAGGGCTTCACCAGTTGTTGGGAGACTAGGTTTAAAGTTACCTTCAGAAGTGGGAAGCTGGCCTCAGGCTAATTGACTAATCTGGTAAGAACAAAAGTAAGTTATTGATAGGAAAAGCCTCCCTTGGAGAGACTGGCACACTGGCTCCCAAGGGGAAGGGACTAGGGACTAAAGGGACTATGCTTCTCTGACAGCCTCCAGATCTGTTTGCCTGCAACTCTGCCATACAGACCCAAGTCCCTACAACAAGCCATGTCCTGCCAGCAAGGGGCCAATGCGTTCCTGACAAACCTCTTCTAACATTCAACATGTTAAAATTTATTACAGATTAGGGAAAAAAAAAAAAAAACAACAAAAAACAAACCACAAAACCAACAACCCACACACAAAAACACAAACAAAACAAACAAACACCCCACCCAACAGGCATTATCACTTAGGCACCTTCCCCTATGCCCAGTTAATACCTTATGGCTAAATTATTTGTATCAGTCATTTCTTGGGCTAGGCCCAGATTTGGGCACTGAGACTGAGGTGGTTCAGGTGTCAGATCCTGCCTGCTGACCACCTGACAAAGCAACGAGAGTCAACTTGACTCCTTTCTGTTCACAGACAAGAAAAGAAGAAACACAAACAAAATCTCCCTAACATTTGCTATTCAAGCAGCTGTGGATTATCAGGGTTCTCCTCTGATGAGTCCAGAGGCATATGCAGTCTGTAGATACATAGAATCATTTGGTTGGAAAAGACCTTTAAAGTTCATCAGGTCCAATCATTAACCTAACACTGTCAAGCCCACCACTAAATCATGTCCCTCAGCATCACCTCTACACATCTTTTAAACCCTTCCAGGGATGGTGATTCCACCAACTCCCTGGACAGCCTGGGCCAGGCCTTGACAACCTTTTTGGGGAAGAAGTTTTTCCTCATGTCCAACCTAAACCTCCCTTGGCACAACTTTCCTTTTCTCCTATCACTTGTTTTTTGGGAGAAGAGCCCAACCCCCACCTTTCTACAACCTCCTTTCAGGGAGTTGTAGAGAGTGATAAGGTCTCTCCTGAGCCTCCACAGTCAGGTGTGGATGACTCTTAAGTAAAAATACTTTGCATTCATCCTTAAACAATAAAAAGCCACGTGCCTTAGTTTTCATTCTGTCCCAACGCTGGGAATCCCATTGTTTCAGGAAGGGTTAACGGCCCACAGTGCTAAGATTAGGAGGCACCTGTCAGGAATAATTAGCAACACTGATGCACATTCTTCCCATGATTTGGCAGAAGTTAAACAATTTGATATCGCCTGTCTGAGAAATTTAAAAGATCTCCCACTGAAATCTTTTGCTGGCAAGAGTCTGGGAAGCCTGTGATGCAGTTCTACAAGAAGCGCTACAAAGATTTTTACAGAGATATGTGAGAAAGCTCCAAACACCCACTGCTTCACTAAGCCGGGGGGTGGATGCTGCTCTGGCACGTACTGAAATTCAGGAGACAGCGGCTGGATAAGGTGAACTCTGGCTGCCCTGGAACAAGCAACTGGCAGCAGCAGTTATGCTGGGTGGGAGGAGAAGGAAAGGACTGGCTCAAGCTCCTCTCCAAGAGGCCCGAGCAGTTTCTGCTGAAGGCTCTGCTGGCACACGCATGCCCAGCTCGCCTTGCGAGTCCCCAGCAGAGCACGGCCTCTGCGGTCGCTTTACCTTGGCAGACACCAGGACCAAGCAGGGCCTTTCAGCTCTGACCCTGACTTGCCATCACCATGGGACAGTAGAGATGAACAGAAAGAAGAATTTTCCCAGCAGTGCGCATCCGACCCTAGCCTTACATGTCAAGAGGAAAAACCTGCACCACAGAAGTGTAACTGACAAGAGAGGGTAAAGGGCTACTCAAAGGTAAAATTCAGGCTGCAATTCCATACCAAAATAGTCAAGCAAAACTGCGGATAACAGACGACAGGGCTACATCAATAAAAAGTTCTCTGCAGGGATGACTAAATCTTGCTGTTAAATAGTTTTCTGCTTAGATCAGCAGATGCTCCTGTTCCACTGTGGTTGTTTGCAGGTTCGAGCCATAGGCAGTAGATGATTCAAAAGCCAGTTCTTCTTTTGTTTAAGCTATCCTGCTTTATAAATTAATTGCATTTAATCACATGATCAAAGACAGACTTTCTGTCGCTGAAGAAAACCATTGTAGTATAGTTATTAGTTTTCTTAGCTTATGCAACTCCAAACTACTGAAATATTTAAAGCAGACATCATTTTGCCAGTCTCCAGAGACCAAGTCTGATTTAACCACACCCTTACAATGAAAAGTACAACTCAAGCCAAGCTTTTACAAAATTAGAAGCAAACTAGATCTGTATTTCTTTGTCAAATATCCAGATATACTCTGCAGAAATCCAGGCAAAAATGTGCCCGCACCACTGCTTAATTCACTGTTTTTTCTTCCATATAACACTCACATAATATTCTTTATTATTCTAGTGAGAACATGACACAACTTGGAAAGAGTCTTGATTTTGAAGACACTCTTCGTTGTGTTCTATTTGCTTTAGCAGTGCTAGTTACTTTTGTTTGACTGTGTAAATGAATCTGAAGTTATGTGAGAATAATACCTCTTATTCAAGGACAGAAACATCAACTTAAAAATCATTCTCTAGTCCCAGAGAAAGAACTATCTGCCAAGTTTGCACCAGGCCAACTGTTGGGACACTGGGGTACAGGAGAAAAACAAGCAAATTAGGACTGAAGTGAGCTCACAAGGAAAATATTCTGCCCTGAGGGATGTTTACCTCCTAAATGTGGCTCATAGGCTCTTTTACAAATACTGCTCAGACTCGGCAAGATAGAGGGGCAGTGAGATTTTATGCAGCAACAATGGTTTCCCTTTTGTGGATACACAAGTCTCACTCTGTTGTTAAAACGTGTATGCAAACATATAGCTCATCTGCAACCATTTATAAACATGTACGTGTAACAGAGAAGTATAGAAAAAATGAGATTAGCAGCCCCTTCTCTCGTTTGAACACGTTTGTTTTTTAAAACTCTTACATATCTTTTGATTTATCTTCAAGTGTAGGGACAACATAGCCTTACTAGAAGTTAATGAGGATGTCTGGAACGATGAGATTTCTTTCACAAGCAAGTTGCTATGAAATGTCTCTGCTCCTAATTGTCACTGGTTTCAAATAAATTCTAATTTTAGAATTACAATCCCTATGGTTAAAACTGTCACAGAACTGGGAACTATATCAGCCCAATTCAGGGGAAAATACACATGTACCAGCAAATAAAGGATTCTGTATTGTTAACAGTACCCCAGGTAAAATTAAAATAAATAAAATAAAAAAAGAAAAAAGGTAATAATCACAACTTAGAAGTCCATGTTGCAGCTCTTTTAAGGATAACTTTTTATGATCAACTTTGCAGCATAGTTCTTCCAAGTTGCTAGGGTGATGGGGGGGGTGGGGGGGGGTGTAGTGCAGGGTGTTGTTTTAAGACTTGAATACTCAATGGCTACGCTGGTAGCCAAGTCAACCCCCATGCCTCCAAACTGATGGAAAGACCTCTGCTGTAAACACAGATTACACATTTTCACCTTCCCCCAAAACACAGGACAGTGTTTCTTACCTATCTGGTCCTCGGGAATCAGCGATTCGATTGGGGGATCAAGTTCAGAGCTTTGGGACAAGTAATTCTTGACTTGGGTCATGAACTGCCGAATCGTTTGCAGCATATCAGTGCTGGAAACATGGCACTCCTTGTTTTCCTGGAGAAAGCTGATATAGTCCTGCACTAGGCATCCAAAGTAAGTGCGTTTGTCCTGGGACATCTCTGCAATTTTCTTAATCATCCTTTTTTCAGGGGTCATGAAGGAACTGAAAACTCCACTGACTTTCCGTAGCTGAGATTTCACAATCTTGGGGAGAACAAATGAACTGTTTCTTTTCTTCTTGGGCTTCAGAGGGGGTGCCATGCTCTCCTGGTCACTTTCCCCCTCAAAGTCCTCCAGGCTGCTGTTTGTGTCCCCCTCATAGCCAAACAGCGGCATGCTCCGATCAAAGTCCAGCGAGTCAGACGAGGAGGTGGAAATGCTCATGTCGCTCAGCCTCTGCCGGCCTCCATTCCACGGTATGTGTGACTCAGAGCTGGTAGTTGCCGTCTTTTTGGCAGGTGCTGGAGCCGGCTCAGGCAGGGTTTCACCTGGGACACCAGCAGCTTCAGGCACAGGTACTGAGCTGGAGCCAGGTCGAACTACTGCTGTGGCCTTTGAGCTCCCTTCCACCTCCAAGCAAACAGCCTGCTTCTTCAGCCGAGGAGGCGGAATAGGGGTTGGTTTATTCTGCAGCAAATCCAAGCCTCTCTCTTTCTTATGGTTGACTGTTTCTGGCATGCTCGCCTGCTTTATAGTCCTGGAAAGCTGTGGACTTGTGAGGATGCTATTAATAGAAGGAGGTGGTGGCCGGGGCGGGGGGGAGCGAGGCCTCGCTGTGCCATTCGTGTCTGGAGTTCTCGGGCTCTGCCTTTTCAGACTTCCACTGACATCCTGGCTGTGTACTTTTAAGAAGAGGGGATTAATGAAACACAGCGCTCCGTTGGTCTGGCTGCACTCCAGCTCTGAAGGCGTTCTGGTTTGTATAGAATGCACTCCATTTATAAGGCAGAGCTGACGCGAGTCTTTACAAGCACCGTCCAAAGGCACAGGCCTACGGGGAGGTGAAGGATCCAGGGGGTTGCTGTTGGCCAGGGAGCTCCAAAAGTCTGAAAATCATCGTGTTAATGTAAGAATGCAAAACAGCATGCAGATGGCTTTCAAAACATTCAGCAAAACACCAGCAGTTTCAAGCATTAAGAAATTTAGACAAGCTTTTACTATCTCAAGGGGAAAAAAAAAAAAAGAGCACATTCTGAGTGAACCTCTGAAAGCACCACCAGATATAACTTAGTGCTACACTCCTGGGACTGCTCTTACTCCTTTATAAATATCATGATCCACGCGTAGCTTCAAATCAGCCCACTGAACTAAGCTTAAAAATAAACTGGAAATCTAAAGAAAGGAATGGAGACTGTAACACAGTAATTCTTACCAACCTGAGACTGAAATGACCATCAGCTACTCAACAAGTGTCTCACTCAGGAGAAGTAAGGCCAGATACTCAGCTAGTATTAATAAGCTCACTCCCATTAAAGACAACAGCTAGGCTGATTTACACCTGCTGATGGCCACTTAGGGCGACACAACAAAAATTTTGATCTGGTTTCTTTTGACAGTGAATAAAAGAAACTACATCTAAAAAAGACGGCTCACATTTTGCTGTGGTGGGTGCAGACATAACCTCTAGCATGCATCTCTTTAAAAGAGCACTGGCCAGCAGCCCTGCCTTTGCAATGATGACACAGTTTGCCAGAGGTTTTAGACACTTGGTGGCACATAAATAGACCAAACATGCAGTCCCACACCAGCAGTGTGGAAAACCTGTGCTAAACCAGCAAGTTTCAGCTGCATCCTCTGCACTTGTCCCACAGAGTGCCAGCATTTTTGTGAAACTGAGTCAACAGCAGAGCCCATCAGCTCCTCAAAGCTCAAGGACTGAAATCAGACAAGCCCTTGAGGACAGCAGTCAGACTGAAATAAGAGAGGAATACCCATAGAGAGGTTTTTGCTAGCATTCACCAATCTTGACGTGGCCCCTTTTCCTGTAGCATTAAGATGCCTCATTCGAGCTGATGAGCAATGACACCTAAATGCCAAGCACTCCACAACATGGTCCATGCCCAGCAGCTGTGTCTTGCCCACAGGGCAGAAGACAGGAAATGTCTCGTGGCAACAGGCCTCTGCCAGAGAACATGTGTAGGCTCAGACATATTTCTCTACATATTCATGCAGTGCTGATGTTTTGTTCCAGCTCCATCACTTCACATCCTGTCTGAAGATCCCTCAGCAGACTGGCCTGCGTGTCTGGCACATGGGCTGTTACAAACATGCATGATGCAATCACTGCTGCAGGTGAAACACAAGAGACAGGGAATCTTATGGTCAGCATGTGAAACCTCACAGGCTGGCTACAGCCTTGAAACCTTTATTACCAGTTTTTCCTGATGTGTTTTGCTGGGTTACATGCTTTTAGCCTGCACTGTGCAGTTCTCCCCAGAAGCATAGCAGAGCTCTGGCAGGAGCTACGACCCTCTTGTGTTCAGACCATGGTGTTTTGTGCCTAGGTGCTGCTTAATGAAACCTCACACTTAACAAGTAGGGCCCTTGGGAATTAAGGCATCTCTTGGGTCCACAACATTGAAGGGATGAATTCCTAGTGTGCAATTTCACACGTGGACACTTAAAACTCCATCAAAATCTCAACTTCGTTGTCTGCTTTTCACTCACAGAAACTGTTATCTTAATCTGGTGTACAGTAGATAACTGAACCCAAATACAGCCACCACACAGTTTGACCCTGATCCATCAGTCTCCTCAGCTTTAAAAAGTATTAGCTTAAAGAAACACCACACACAGTATAGACAGAGGCTGTTCGAGAGCAAGACTAGCTCTGCAGCAAGTAGACCATAGTGTTCTCTGGTACTGAGGACCAAGAGTGTGGTGTGGTTAGTCTGGGGAGCTGTCTCACCACCACTGTGATCATGTCCTGTGGAGAAACTCACGTAATACTACTTTAAGGCTTCTAGGTGTCACTGGAAGACTGTCCTGAATACACAGTATCCCAGTCAGACCTGCCTTTCCCCCCTGCCCCCGTTCAGATAATCAACAGTTCCATGTTTGCCTGTGCCCAGGAAAAATCTATACTTTAATTACCTACACTTGCAGATAAGCAGTGCAGAAGTGAGTTTGCCTCCTCTCTAGAAGAAATCACTTCACTGCATTGCTACTGCAGCAAAACAAAATCCAAAGCAGTGCACCAAATAACTCTAAAGAGCCTCATGCTGACTCTGATTTAGTGAGGATTCATCTGTAAATCAAAGATAATTAAAAAAAAAAAATCTACTGGGACAAATACTGCTGACAGTCAAGCCTCCCCCTTCCTGCAAAAGGAAATGAGGCCATTCAGCAGTTTGCAGGAGTTGCTCAACGATTCATCTGGGTGGAGCCCATGTTTCAAATCCCACCAAGCTTTGTGTCTCCTGCAAGCTCAAGGTACCTTTTACAATGAGCCTGCATTTCGTTGCAGCAGTCAAGTGATGCAAAGACACCTCCTCGTGGGTTTTTTTGTTATTTTAAAAACACCACCAAACCAACACACATAGATACATTCTACAGAACCTACATACAAACTCCTCTTTTAATTAATATGCTACTGCATTGAGCCACTGACCTCAAAAATCGCCACTCTAAGATCCCATGTCAATCTGAACAGAAGTTTTATTATCAGTGAACCTCAGCTGACAATTCCAGCAAATTATCAAGCTAGTTCCCACTATGTGAGCCCACAGCAAACATGAGCCCTTGGGGAAATATCTACATCAAACCTCTCTCTGGAGATTGCGAGATTTGTTTTGCCCAAAGGGCTGCCCAGAGAGGGGAGAGGAAAAGGAAGGAAACGGTGCTAACAAAAATATCCCAGAAAGCGCAGAAGGAAGTAAGTGCACCAAGGTCACCATTCGGCAAGTACAAGGTTTGGCTTCCCCAACAGGAGAAGCTGCTTTTCTAAATGAAATCTGTATCACCACTGACAGATATGAACTACTTACTGACACAGACCATTTCTTCAAGCCTACAGCAATGCAGTAGGGAATGACACATGTGTAGAGAATTACTTACTCAATCCAAACTGAGCAATCTCTTCAAGTTCAGCTTCTGTCTTTGCTGCAGCAATAGCATGAGGCAACTTCAGGGTGAATGGAAGGACATCCCTGTTGTTAAAATGAATAGCAATTACGGTTTCACAAAACCATCCATAGTTTTAAAAGCGTTTGCTTTCAACATTGGCAGTGGCTGAGCTATGATTCTTATTTTCTTATTTGAGCAGTGGCGGGTAGCAAGAGGCTTAAACACATGGTGGCAACATTACCAATCCCAAGGCTCCTTTACATTGCAAAGTGGTGTGAAGTGCAAGTGACAGTCAAGTCCCCATGATTCTATTTAGGCTCATTTCCACAGAGCCATCCAATATCTTCACCCATTACAGCAGAAGTTTTTACATCTGGTCTTTTACAAGTATGTGTTGGAAGCATAAAGCACAAACAATTGAAAAACAGAAAAGCTCATCACTGCTGATAAGCATCTAGTGTCCAGTGTCTGGGTGGAGACCCAGTGGTCTGTGTTGCAGTGACACCGAGGAGGAAAGTGAAGTGACACCGAGGAGGAAAGTGAAGTGACACCGAGGAGGAAAGTGAAGTGACACCGAGGAGGAAAGTGAAGTGACAC
>JANIJG010006927.1:26305-43504 GCA_024611175.1 Megaceryle torquata | reverse complement strand
TTTTTGGGGGGGGGGGGGTTTGTTTTTTTTTTTTTTTTGGTGGTGGGTTGGTTTGGTTTTGTTTTTTTTTTTAAACACTTGTATCAAATAAATTGAAAAGTAACTTCTTACCCCAGGAGGCTGGGCCTGCAGAATTTCCTTGGCTTCAGCATCATTCAGACCAAGCTGCAGCCACACAGGATGAGTATGGAGGAGCTTGTCCAATATGCTTAGCTTGTTGGATAGGCTGTCATATCCAGAGTCACGGGGGCAGCTTTTTACATAATTTTTCTCAGGAGAGACATTATCCATGTCCTTTACCAGACTGCAAAAAGTTTAAAAGAAGAAAAAAATTAGACATGCTCCTCCTATAAACAACCACTCAGTTCAGCAAAGCAAGTTGTCACAAAACTAAGGGCACTGCTGGCACCCTGAACTGGTATTTCTCCTACTGAAAATTCACGTAATTAGTATACAGAAAAATTATTTTAGCCATAAGATTTCTTCCTTTCACTTGTCCTCAAATTTGACAGGTAGCTTTAAGATAAGCCTTTGCATTCTTCTATTAGCTTGTTGAAGTTTGGCAATCACTTCAGATCCAGGCATATATGTGGATCAATTGAACATTTCACCTCCTTGCTTTGTTGTGATCTCATTTGGAAAATCTTCTCCCCAGAGGTACTTATGCGATTCAAATATTTTTATTCCCAGATAGAGATTGCAAAAGCTGCAAGCCACAGAAAAAGTCTTCCTCTGCCTTGCCTGTCAGAAAAATCTGTTCAATGCTCTGACAATGCAGCAACCCACTCACTACCCATTGCCAATCATCTCACCAAACACAAGCACTTTCCCTGTTTGCTTGTAGATATCATTTTCACCACAGAAGCCCACAAACTGGCATCACATCTCATCCCCAGGCTATCATCTCTGCTTCACCAGCCCTGTCACCTTCACAGCTGTGTATCCACCTTTGTTCCCCTCTGCTAACAAGTGGTCAGAGACCTCAGACAGGAGAAAAAGAAGAAAGAATTAAAAAAAAAAAGTTACATCCCTTAAATAATCCTCCCTAAGGCACAGCTTCATTAAGAAATCATCCTAAGTGGTAGTAATTTTTTTATGGTCTATGCTCTAAATATTTACATTTTTGCCATTATGCCATGAAAGCTCTTTACCTCACATTTTAGTGCTAATGTTCCCCAGGATCAGAAGCAAGTGAGGAATTATATATTTATGCTCCTAATTCCTTTGGTTCTGGATTGATTCTTAGCTTAGCCTTTATTCCTCCCATAAGTGTGAATGTGGCAAACTAAGGTTAAAATTTCTTTGGGGCAGAGCAGCTGAAGTTAATGCTAACTTCAGTAAGGAAGTACAGTTTTTGGAGTCTGCAGAGACTTGTTACACATTTAAAATCTAAATAAACAGAATACTTTGATAACTTCTTTTGTTATGCAAAGCTTCCCCATCATTCACATAACAGACAACACTGAGAACAACTGCACGTGTGTTGCTGGTTCAAATTCATTTTTGAGGTAGAAATACATCCTGGGATTCTTCCAGACCTAGAAATCACTACAGAACAGTTATGCTGGTAATAGCATCCTGATGACAATATTTGAACATAGACAAAAAACACCCTGCAAGCTCAAGATCTGACTAGCTAAGGTGTCAGGCACAGAGGCTGCATCCTCCCTACAAACCTTTTCTGATGGCATAAGAGGCCCCAAGTGACAGAGAGCTACACGTTCCCCACTGAAAACTGTCTCATGGCTCTTCTGAGCTTTGTGTTTGATCAGCAATTTGCATCATTTCTGGGCAGGGCTAGAAAGGAAAGTAAACGGGGTAAAGAACTTCCAACCGTGATCAAGTAAGAACAGACACAATCATTCAGTCTTTTAATTCACTGGGTCAGTTATCACTACCAGATAAATGGTAAACTAAAGTGCAGATGATCTCCCCTTCCTAAGTGTCAAAAGCTGTTAGCAGCTGCAAATATCTCTTCAAGAAGCACCGAATATACAGAAACATGTAAATGCTACTTCCTTTCTACACACATTATTTGTGACAGGGCTGTGATGCCACAATACGAACCCTGGGTTCCCCTTTCTACCACATTCCCAGCAGAACCTAATATTGTAACATATGAATCTCCAGAAACCTCAAATTATGAAACACAGAAGCATTTTCATGAGCTGTACCTCCAGTAAATACTTCTCAGAAACTTTCCACTCACTTCAGAGCCAGATAGCAATGTTACAAACCAAAGACAGCTGTGGCAGAGTGCAAGTTACACACCAACACTGACTGTGGGCTCAACTACATATAACTTACTTTCATTCCTTAGCAAGACCTGTTGCAGAGGGAACACGTCCAAGGCAGGAGAAAATTTTGCCTATGTAGGAAAGTTACATCAGCTAAAAAAGGTGCATGACTGGTATCAACTATGTGGCCTGGTGCTGCTTGCTACCACCAAACAACCTAAAGCTAGGGAGAGTTTGCATGTGTGTGTAGGGTCACAGTGTTCCTCTTCGTTTTGTCTGTGCTTAATGTTGTCAAACTCATCCAAACTATTATAAATCAAATTTAATTTGAACAAATTGCTGTCGGGTTTTTGGAACTTACAGGTACTTACATACACAAGCCCTCCCCACACGCTGAGATCTGAGAAGGAATACAACACGTGAGCCTACACCTTACTGACCTAGATACACCTTGCTGCAGCTGCTTCTGCCCCCCTCAAGAAACAAGCCAAAAATTACAAGCATTTGATCATGATGAGAATTCTCACACTCCTAAACACCAGCAGTTCACATGACCTCGATGAACCTCAGCTAGATCATAATTAGAATGTTCTTGTGATCTGCAAGAAGATAGACTAGGGACAAACAACACTTCAAAAACAAAAAATTGTATCCAAATAATAAAGAAAGAGGTGGCAAGAAAGATCAGACCTGATGAACGGTGGCAAGAGCATAGCTTGGAAAAAACACATCAGGCAAACCACGTCCAGCCTCTGAGAAGCCATTGCAGCCAAAAGTCCATTGGTCTGTTTTGACCAATGTATTTGGAATGGTCTAATGACACTGAGCATCACAGTCTAAATTAATTAAAATGATTTTAAGAATAAACTAATGATCCAGGCACTAAACATACAGTCAAACTATGACACAAGGGAGTTCTTGAAATTTGTCACGTCTTTGATAATAAAATTATTTGGGATTGGGATGTGTTTGTTACTTCTTTGGAAATAATAGCATGGAAAGAAGAACCATTCTAATTCTTCACAATCACCTGATTAATTCAAATGTAAAGAATAAGAAGTTGCTGTAACCTAAACC
This sequence comes from Megaceryle torquata, assembly GCA_024611175.1. Lineage (NCBI taxonomy): Eukaryota > Metazoa > Chordata > Aves > Coraciiformes > Cerylidae > Megaceryle > Megaceryle torquata. The sequence continues at coordinate 40,190 of JANIJG010006927.1, read as the reverse complement.
CTAGCAAAAATGCTGTATATTAAATAGAAACAATTACATTTCTCTCCTGGTTTTACTTTTGAGTTTGTGGGAGTGGTGTGTTTGGTTTTGGTGGTGTATTGTTTGGTGCTGGAAGCATAAAGCTCAAACAATTGAAAAACAGCAAAGCTTATCATTGCTATTAAGCATCTAGTGGCCACAGCAGACACTGAGGCTGGGTGGAGAGACAGTTTCCCATTCTCCTGCTTATGGCAGCACTTAACTGTTCCTGGCAGAAGACATCTGGGCTGAAAAGGCCCATCAAGGAATGTTTGTGTAACTCAGAGCCCCACTTAACAATGGTTTGACTGCAGACCCACCCCCCACACTTGACACAATAGTTGAAAACCGAGGTATAAACATTAGCCCTATTTTGGACCCATTTTGCAGGTCGAGATTTATTTGTTTTTCTCCGGAGAGATTATGTTTGAAGTCACCATTGTATCATTAATCTATAGAGTGATTGCTGCAGCTTAGTGTATTTACCACAGGCAACCTTAAAGAATCTGTGTTGCAAGAGTAAAATAAATCAAACCCCACATCCTCTTGTGAATGCTGACCAGCAGACGGGCTGTTCAGGCAGCTGGTGCTGGACCTATAGCACATTTATATTTGCACACCTATTATTTTTTTACAGTGACTCCCAATAAAAGACAATCTGAGTAGGTGACATGAAACTCAAGACTGAAACACCAGTCCACCTCCACAGAAGGCCTACCTTAATGCAAGGGTACTTCCAGCGGGAGAGGAGTTTCGACACAACTCACAGTGAATTAAATAAAATACACGATTCACAGAAGTTTCCTTAGATTGGAGAAAACCCACAGAGGTGACTGCCAAGACAATGTGGTGATGCATCCTGGGTAGATTTGGCCCACAGTAAAAAGGAAGAGGAGCAGACTGAAGCCTGCAACCAGGACGATTCCCTCCATCATACCCAACAGGGCTCTATCATCTACCTTGACCGCATATACGAACAAAATACTCCCGCTCTCCCAGTTGCCACTGCAACTTCATTTTGTCTCTCAAATCCTACCTATGCCTTTTGCTCTGACTTTGTAAAACCTAAACTTTTAGCATTTGTGTCTCCTTTTTTTTTTGGGGGGGGGGGGTGGGGGGGAGGCTTGGGACAGTGAGCTAATCTGAAACTACCACCAGCCTCCCAAACCTCCTGCATTGACAAACACTGGCCTGAGGAATTAGCTTTATTCACTTTGGGATTATGGACACAGTGAAGGTGCCTCCAGTTTGTATGCACATCCTATCAGGATGACCAGTGCTGTTCCACGGGTTTGCTGTGTTGAATTAAACTAAGCCAGGTGCTGCAGGATTTTCAAACACACACCCCTCTCTGTGGAAGAATTTGCCCACCCTTTTGAGGGCACGAGAGGAGTTGTAGGAAGAACCCAGATGACCATCAGCATTTGAGGTATTTAGTCTGCTTCCACACTTTGGAAAAGGCTGTTTATCAGCCCAAGTGAAAAAGCAACCCGGAGATTAGTTTATCATCCCAGATGCACCTACTGAGCCCTATTGATCAGCAGCATGAGACCAGGTTTGATACTATAATCAAGATAAGAACTTGTAACTTGCTTGTGAATGTGTCCACATTTCCTTACTCCCTTTTTTCCTTGGCCTCTGTTTTTAGGGTACTTACACACCAGGATGTGTTGTCCAGAGGCAGGGCAGATGGGGGAAAAGAGAGAGAGAAGAGGTCTGCCTATGGCAGTAGGATGCTCAGCATCTACCCAGGGATGCAACTTCACAAGCTTTGCTGCCAACTCCTACTGTGGTGCAAAGGTTTGAAAAACCACAGGTCTGTGTCCAGGTTCACTCCACTGTTACACAGCAATTCCTCTCATTTCTGTTACACAGCAATGAGGCATATTCCTCTCATTTCTTTGCCAGTCACAAAGGCAAAGAGAATATAGCAGCAGGCAGGTAAAATGAATCTTTCTAAAACTGCAGATGAGCATGAACCTTGCTCCAGTTCCACCAAAGGCTCCCCACAGCTTGCCCAGTTTGAATCCCGACTGCCAAGTGCCTGTATTTCTATAAAACCTGCAATCTGTCATGACACCAGCTGAGCTTACACAATGACATGGAGCATCAGCTGGGAGAGGGTGTAAAGCCCCTGCCGAGCATTACCTCCACTCCTTGGCAGGTGGACTGTCACCTTCTCCATCCCATTAATGCTGAAGGGATGGGAGAAAGCTGCTGGGGAAAAGGTTGATGTATAGCTGCCTACCTACAATAACAGAACCAATTCACTGTGCAAGACACAGAAGACTACTCAAGTTAATAACTGCTGTGGAAAAAAAGTGTAGAAGGTGCAGGCATGAGGGCTGTGCAGCAACAAACATGAGGCAGAGAGTAACGTTCTGTCCTTGTTTCTGGTAACAGAGCAGCAGGAAGGCAATAAGCTGCAGCAGCTGCCACCACCAGCAAAGCATCCCCAAATAATTTCCCAAGCACCAAATGCTCCGGGAAGACTGGGCCTTTACAGCCTTTCCTACAGAGCTTCTCCCCATCACCAAAGAAAAGAGACACCCAGGGGTCCCAGGTCCTCGAGGGAGACTGAGTGCCTCCCATCTGGGTGCCACCAGCGACATCACACATGCTTGCCTGTCCAATGTGGGCCTGGGCTGCCATTGCATGCAGAAGCACAAGTACAGTGCAGGTCAGAAATATATCCCATTTATGCCCTTTTCTGACAACTCCACTCATCTGCATTGCTGAGATCTGTGTCTGTACGGGGAAAAGAGTCCAGGCACCAAGCATCGTGGAACATAGAAAAGGACGGTGTGAGCTTCCTGCTTAAAACGCATTTTTACAAGCCTCTTTTTTGCCTGACTTTGACAAAGCCAAAGTTGTAAGCCCAGTTATGCGAATCATTCTCAGTATTACTTGGGCCACAGAGGTAAAAAGAGGAGACAAGTCCAGAATGTAATTGGGAGGAGGAGTATAAATCTGAAAGTCATCACACAGCCACAACCACAAAAAAACCCAAATCAAAACAACAAAAAAACCCCCACAACCAAAACAAAAACTAAACCGAAAAACCCCAAACCCACACACCACAAAAGTTGCAGACATGCAGTTTCATGTACTTATTTTTCTGAATAACACTCAGAACTCTTGCAACCGCTGCCTTTCTCAAACTAAAACTATTCTGGGTGATGCAGATACATCCCAAGGTGAAAAAAGAGCAAGGAAAATAAAAATTCCTTTTAGCTCAAATGTTACATCAAGATACCAACTTCTGAATGGCTGAACACTCAATAATAAGAGCAACCTATGTGAATTACAAAGTTTTAAATTAACTACAAAGAAATAGTTACGATAGTGAACACATCCTTGTAGGGGTCTAGTTTAAATAAAGACTCTGGAAAACCTTAGCTGAAATTACTGTGATCTTGTTGTGTATTTCTAGATAAATAAAAGATAACTGTGCACAACTCATTACATAATTTATACCAAAAGATCTTCCTTACACAGAAGCACTCAATTCAGAATTATGTAGTCATACAAAACTTAATAAATGTATTCACATTTCATATTTTACATTTGTCATCTTAAAAGTGACAGAAAAGAATGAGGTGTTTTTATTGGATGGCTATTATTTAAATATTAAATTTAATTCGGTTAATTAGCCATGGAAATTGCATTAATCAGATTTTTCTGTTAGCTTAATTTACATATTTTTTTTCTACTCAAAATTAACATATTTGGTTTAAGAATGTCTGTTTAAAAGTCCCCTGGATCTGTAAAGCAGGGAGTTTTAATGGACTCTTTCCAGCTAAGTGTTTCCATCAAGATTTTAGAACCAATAGAGATCAAGTCTTTCATACATATAGTGTACACAAAGATACAAGAAGCCTTTTCTTAACTGAAAATTAGCTAATGAGGGTTGAAATTAATTAGCTGAATCCAGTAAAATGAAGAAAGTGTCCTTTCTACCGCTATGCTTTCAAAAGCTTTAAAACTTGAATAATGTGCAGCCAGGGACATGGCCCATAACTTAAATTAGTGCAGCTGCCATATTCTTTACCACTTGGACAATGAAGGTGCTGCTCAATGTCTTATTTAAATAATAACTTAAATGTATATTGTAATTATTTTTAGTGCATTTCTAAAGTATTTACAAAGAAAAAAACAAACCCATGTAAGTATCTCTAAATAAACTATTATTAGTTGATTAACTCCCTGCTATAAAGAGCAAAGCCCACCACTATCTCCAGAGCTGGCCCAGACTGCACAGTCAGATAAAACACAATGCCTGCAGTGGTTGCTTTCCTATTGCAACAAATATTTCAACACTACATACCAAAATCTGTTCTCTTGTTAACGCAATAATTAAAATATGGAATATCCTCACCATGTCAATTCAGACATGACCAACCAAGCACAGCAGCCAAGCAAAACCAAAACGCTGGGGTCTCACTATTGCCACTTAAAAGGTACCATTTTATCATTACAAATTTCCACAGTCCACACCTGTGTGGCATGATCTAGTTTAAAAAACTGGAACTTTTATCTGCACTATAATACGCATCTCAAATAGTTTTAAGTTTACGGAAATGCCTTCATCTACTTTTTTTTCCCCCCTAACATGCAAGATACTCACATATAAATGAACTAAAAACATGTAACCCACTTAAGCATCAGCTCGTAACAGTGAATATTTTACCTCCTAACCTGAGAACATAAAGAAATCACATTACTGTATGTTGAATCTCCACAGAGCCACTTGAAGCAATGGACATTTTTAGTCTTTACAGTGAGAAAGCAAAGCTCACTGCCATAAACAATTGGAAGAACATTAGTAGTTTCCTGCTTTAGACATTTATCAGTATCCAAGGTTTAGCAACAAGGAAGTAGAAGTGAAGTTCAGTTGCTTTTAGAAGACATTGAAACAAATACACAGAACAGCTGAATCTCTGGGCTCTCCCCGTGCACAAAGGCAAATTCCTTGAACCACAAACCATAGTCTCTACACCCCTATGTTGCTGGGATGAAGAGTGCTACAACATGAGCCACCCAAGAAGAGAGCACAACAAAAACATTCCTGTCATTTTACACCTCCCAGTCTATGAAAATAAACATTTTAATCACCTTCGCAAATCAGCAGATTCATCTTCCACTGTGAGATCTGTCTGTACCATCTCTTGTTTCAGTTCTCCGATTTCTGAGGCAATTGTGTCAATGAGCTAGAAAGGGACAAAAATAGTATGACGTCAAGTGAGTGGAAGAGGCGTGGAAAAGAAGCCCGGGCAAGTTTAGTCACCAGAGATTACACACTTTTTTTTTTTTTTTTTTTTTAAATCACATCCTATTTGGACTTCCCCTTACAAAGGAAAAAGTAAGGGTTGGGGCAACTAATAATCGTTCTCGGAAGAAAAATAATTCCTGGTTTGTGCCAGTACAAGACCTTCCAGGTTGGCTAAGGTTTTTTTATTTACATATATTAAGTCTGCAGCCTCAACATATTATACAACAGCTTAAAGGAACTATGTTTGTAACATTTACTTTCTCACATAAAAAGAAAAAAAATAGAATTTTTCTGCATAAGTTATTTCATAAGGGACACTAAGCCAGCATTACAATATTGTGGTGGATGAAAAAGTAACGTAGCAAGAAGGAAATGGCTGGCTGCTTTTCATATTAGGTCTTGAACAGAACAACTCAACTAAAAGAGAATTGCCTTGTAGCACTTCAGCTCAGGTGGAACACAATCCTAGTTTTGGACATGAGAGCTAGAACTCATTTTAAAGTGGCTGAGATGAGCACTAGAGCTGTATTCTGGAAAACACAGCATTTGCTAGCCAGATGTCTGGGAAATGTTCTGTTGAGTAGAAACCAACTATGAAGTTTTCAAGGCATGCTGCCTTGGACATTCCTTGCAGCAACTGCATCAAGTTTGCTTAACACACCACAGCACGACAGTACATAAACCCTGGCAGCATTCCCTTTCTCCTGCCTGCAATGAAACCTAGTGACGTTTGCAGAGATGCCATTTCTTCTGCCACCACCTCTGCACCTCAGAGCAAACAAACAAAACCCTGTCAGACAAGTAAAAACAGCTTTCCAGTACAATACAGAACCGTATTCATAGTTGCCCCCAAGATGCGATCCTGAGTCCCATCAGTGTTAGGAAGCTCACTACAGCAGCATTTTCAAAGAATGGCAGGCAACCTTTTTCTGTACTCATTTATTGGAAGCTTTCCCCTACCTCAGAAATTCACACCCTCCTTTGCTGTGCAGCACTATTCTGGTCATTTCAAAAGAAGTTTAAGTCTCAACTTACAATAGGCCAACTCCATCGAGGCTACCTTCAATAAGAACTACTTACTGTACACTACATCCATACCATAGACTTTTTTCCGTCACGGTCAGAGCTCCCAGCCACACTGTACCACTGTCACTACAGCTGACACAGATCTTCCACTGTCTGACTCTGACCAACACCCAAAACCAGTGTGGCGAGATGTGAGCAATGCCTTCCTGACCATGAGAAAGAGCAGCCGAGGAACCTGCATTGTCCCGATGGACCAGCCTCGTGCCACACCGTAGCACTCAGCACCCCCACTGAACAGCAGCTCCAAAAGAGAGACACCGAACACCCCACAAGGCACAGGTAACTTCATTCCTCCTTTTGCATCACAGATTAATCCAGACCCCCACATTGGCTTTACACAGTGAAAAAAAGATGTGCCACTGCTGTTGGATGAGCCTCACTAGAAAGCTGTTGCATCATCACGTGCATCTGGCTGTGGTTATGGGCAGCGGCATCACCTTAGGGGGAAGCTTTGACCTGGGTGCTCAGAGAGCAGTACCAGGCTCTAGGCAGCACAAGGCTGACTGCCTCTTGCAGATCACTTTGCACGCATGTGTTTTTCTCTTTTAAAGCCTCTAGCACCTTATCATCCTTAATACATTTATTCCTGTGATCTCCTGAGATGCAGTAGAGCTGCAGTTCTCGCTGACCTGATGGAGGGGGAATTTCATGCTCTGGTGTGTTGCCTTGAACAGGGAGGTTCCACATCGTCCCTTGGGATGGCTTGGCTGTTCATCTAGCCCTGGTAGCTGGTTCAGCTTGCTAAATGCTTGGAAGTCTTCTTCACGTTGTATTTTGGTTTGTTTTCTGCTGGCTTGATGACCTGAACCTAATGTGCAGAGCAGACACCAGGAAACAGAGGACAGCACCGGGCTGGGAGTATGTCTTCCTCTTTCAGCAAGTCACTAGATCCCATCAGCCCCAGTGTGAAATCATGCCCCATTACTCTGCCACCCCAGCAAATACCCCAGGGTTTGGGGCTGTTCGTGCTGACCTTGGAACAGAGAACCTATGCCCCTGTTTAAGTACCACCAACTAGCCAATAAGTGGATCAGCCACCCAAACTCTACAGTCTGACCAGGACATCTCTGGAATTCAGACCACACAGGTCTTCCAAACATATGAGTACTCAGTAGCAGGAAACCTACTTTGGGGCTGACATTTACTAATGAAAAAACAAACCAACCAACCAATCAACCAATAACTACAGCCTCCACTGGGAATAAAAATCTGCACACCCTGACCATACACTGTATTCAGAGTGGGTGTGTGCACATGACTAAGAAACAACTCCTGGGATATTTAAATCCTTGCTGCAGCAACTCTCTGTCACTGTTAGAACCTTTACAATTTACACCTGAGCACAGCCAAGAGCCAAATTATTATTTAAACTGACCAGATAACAGCAGTTTCTGGTTTTCCACCAGATAACCACAAAACCTCTAACACTGCAGCATCGTCAGGAACAGAACCACTTTAAGTGCTTCATCCTGCAGTAACAGATAAAAAAAATTTAACTTTTCTAACAGAGGAGGCACAGCTCAGATTTTACTTTTAAATCAGAGCTTCCTATTCACTATTTTTCAAGCACCAAGTTGTCATGAATATGAGCAATTTAGCCAGCTGTAAATACATCAGAGCTTCCTGTCACGGCTTGCCTGGAGCCATCTCAGAAGGAAAGCACCACTCCCTGGCTGCCAGCACACAACCTGAGTCAGTGTCTGGGGTCCCATTACAGATGGCAACTGATTCGCAACGATCTGCATTTATATTTGACCATTTAAAATATGAACTTGTGATGGAAATCACTACCTGAAGCTCAATGCATTATTAAACACTGTTCAAGGATTTGATCTGCCAATGACACAGACCTGCTGTACGTAAGAGCTCTGTTGCACACGATACTGAATATGGTCAGCAGAGCTAATTCTTTTCATTGAATTAGCAATATCTCTCTACTCCAGTGCTACATGCACTGGTCACCCTGTCTGATCCCCTGCTGCAGGGCCTGGCAGGGGGACCAAAGGTCCAAGGAGAGCATGAAACCATAGGAATCACCCTCACCCCCAGCTCCTTTCCTTGCACGGAGCATGGTAAAACTAAGGTAAACCATACAAGTATCTTTAAGACAGTCAGTCTCTGAATATTTGAGTTGGAATAGACCATCTATTTGTTTTCAAGGTATTACTGTCAAACCACTGAAAGGGATTATGTCAGCTATGCCTGGCAACAAATACATCTCTTTCAACAGTCTTCCTTCAAATGTTTGCTTATGATTCATGCAGAGCAGGAGACAGACTGCTTGTCAATCCCCTGGCTTCTTCACAAAATCAACTAACTGTACAGAGAAGCTGATCAGCAATAAGGGGAGGGTGAGTCAATGCTCCACCCAACTCTCAGAAGTCTGCATGGTGTTTACTGTCCCTGGACCTGCGCTCAAGGTGAGGCAGGGAGAAGAGACGTCCCAGAAGCAGTCATGTGTGGCAAGCTGGGCACAGGAAGGAGCCCAGCACCAGCTTCACACCCACCACAGCAGCAGCACCTCCCAGGTTTGCGCGCACCCACTCGTAGAAGCTGTAAAGATGGCAAGGGTGAGATTTTGGCAGCTGGTTAGATGTATGGAAGCACCAGGTATTGCAAGAAGCAGTACACAAGCAGCTGCTTCTGAATCATAAGCTCCCAGCGCCACAGCCCAGACTTCTTTCCCTACAAAACTTCCTACACTGGCAAATGCATGAAAGCTGATCTGCTATTCCTCATGAACCAGCTGCTAGATGTGACAGGATGAATCAGCTCTGTGTAAGTAGCTCCTCTACTCAGGCAACATCATCTTAGTCTTTGCACTCACAAGACTACCTGTGGCCATACAGAACCATCACAATAGTGAGCATGCCCTGTGCCAACAGTTTGCACAACACAGTTTTTCATCATCCTTCCCTGAAAAGTCTACGAGGAGCTCTCCACAGAAACATCCATGGGCTTTCAGCCATCACCTCAACATTGGCTTTGCTGTGTTGCTGTCTGTCTGTTAATGAACTTATCTGTGTTACCCAGTTTCAACCAGAGTTTTGGAGGAAAAAAAAAAATAATTACAAAATCCCATTAAAACTCCCTCCCAGAAAACAGCATCTCTGGGCACTACAGCAAAGAATTATAATCCAACTTGTAATAACAGCACGATAACATGCTCAAAAATTCAAGTGACACTCCATACTTCATGCTATCATTTCATGTACAGGTTAGATCCTGGAAGATGGAAAGTATGTACAGTACAAGGAAATTTAAATATTGTACAACCTTCCTAAACTGTACCTCCTTGGTTAGTTCTTTTGTTTACCAATACCAAAAGCTAACCACAGCAGCATGTTTTCTGATGCTCTCCAATATCCAGTTTACCTTTACAAGTTACTTGTATTTATTTTTGTATGTCTACCACATTCAGCCTATAACACAACTACCTTTCACATCTTTGTCTGGGAAAGGTACTTGGTTATGTAAGATGAAAGTTTTTTAAAAAATATTTTAAAACTAGCTTTAACTTTAAACATTTTAAGTCAAGGTGCATGAGGTGCATGCAGCAGGTACCACATCTGACTGAAACATTTATCTTAAGGAAGAAAGTCCTCAATTTTTTTTCTAAATAAACTGTCAATATTTTCTGCAAATGGCAACTCATTTTCCTTAAATTCTTTTTCATGTTAAAACAGACAGACAGGCAGGCAAAGCGTTACTCTTCTCCTGATTAAAAAAAAAAACAAAACAACACAAAACCAAAACAAACAAACAAACAAACAAAAAAACCCACACCACCAAAAACCTTTGCAGTCCCATCTTGCAATTAACTCATACATGCTGTTGCAACAGCACCTGACAAATCAATTTATATCAAATAACGCAAGGTGTGCTTATGGTTTTATGACATAATTTCTGAAATATTTAGGATCAATGAAACTTCTAGTCATTATACAGTGTATGTGATCCTTGCCTGATCCAAGATGAGCTGTTAATAATATGTTTCTACAAAATGCAGGAAGGCTCCTGGGTGTGTACTATTATTAGATCCAACCTTAAGAAAACAAGCAGCAGCAGAAGACTGTTGCCTTCTTAGAGGAAGGCTTAGAATATTTGAATTCTTCAGACTTCTCTATTCGCAAGGAGTATAATTCTTATTTTGCTGGAAATAAGGGGAAAACTCATCCATTGGCTTCAACAGGCTTGAAATCAAGACCTTAAGAAGCAGTTTCCAAAGGAAAGTCTAACTGGAGGCCCTGATAATGTAAAGCAACATACATGAGCCCCAAGACTAAAAATGTAACCTGAAGAAATCTTGCAGATTACTTAGGACTATGAAATAGGTATTACCCTGCTATGCTATAGGAAGAAGTTTTCATGAAAAGAGATGCATTTGAAAGTATCTTCTCAGGCAGTGTATTATTTAACACTAAAAAAACCCCTTTAAATTAAAAGGCGGCCTTCTATAACATGATAAATAGCCATTTTTCTGTCTAATGATTTTCCTTTGGATTTTTTTTCTGATAAAGCACTATGAAAAAGAAGCTACAATACAACCACTGTAAACCCAAGCAATAATTATGACTCAGATAGCATGAATTCAAATATCAGCCCAGTACAGTATTGCCTAACCAAACCTACCCTAAACATTAGGCTGTTGCAAATACCCCCACACTAACTGTTTACATTCCTAAAATCCATGAGCTAAGTAACAAAATGCAAACATCTTAAGCCACAATGTTTCCTTTCATAACGTATCAACGCTACGCTTATTGTCAACAGATTCTTTGTTCAACAAGACTGATCTCAGCTTTGAGAATCTGGCAGGAGTGACAATGTGATTCCTACACACAGGACACAAACGTAACCCAGCTCAGCTCCCCAGTTCTCTCATCACAACATGTATATTCCATTTTTTACATTTGACATCTTTCAGGATGCCATATATGCAACAAAAATCAGCACAAGTGTGTTCACTAGAAGCAACACACTCCCAAGGGGCTACAGTCACCTTTCTGAAGCTGCTCTGTCTACACACGCATCCCTGCTGTGCACTGGGGAAAGCACAGGCCCAGGACCAGACATGGATTGCTGCCTCTCAGAATCCCAGCACAGCTACAGGTCTTCTTCCTCATTCAACTTATGCAGAGTTTCCCAGTCCCAAGAGGAAGATGGGTGGTTTTGACTTGATGTCTGTTTCAGGACATTTTTAGAAAAAAATCACTCATCCATCACTGCTTGACAACTGAATTCCTGGGGTTTTTTGGTTTGTTTGTTTTGGGGGTTTGTTTTGTTGTGTGGTTTTTTGTTTGTTTTTGTTTTGTTTGGTTGTTGGGTTTTTGTGTGTTTTTATTTTGTTTGGTTTTGTTTGTTTTGTGTGTGTTTGTTTGGGGTTTTGTTTGTGTGGGTTTTTTTCTTTGTTTTGTTTGTGTTTGTTGGTTTGGGTTTTTTCCTTGAAATATAAATAAGCTTGTACAGAGAACTAATGAAACTGCCATCTTTCTGAGAGCACACAGAGACACAGTGAAGGCGACCACTGTAGAACGTTTCCAAGCCCTGAATTTACAACAGCTAAAGAGGAAAAGGTAAGATCAGTGCTTCTAATCTGGTATGGGAACATGGGCTGAAGACAGCAAGGATCAGTATCAGGCTGGACAAATGAGCCTCAGCACTTACCACCCCACTTCCTTCCAGCATCTAATTTTTCATTCTTTTTGGAGACCTGCATCCTCTTTGGCATCACATCTTTTCCTTCCTGTTTTGATAAGCAGAGTGTAGCGACCCTCAAAGAGCACCCTGTGTGACAAGGTGGCAATGAGCCAGGGATAAACCAAACTAGGAATGCTACTCCCAGACTTGTCCAAATTTCTGAATATAATCAAATATTTTGATACATGGTTGCAGTTTCTGGTTACTTTGCACAGAGAACTATGAATTCTCAAGACCACTAACATTATGCAGTGTTTTACATCAGTAACAGCAAAGTTTTACCTGATGTCTGATTCTGGGACAGAAAAGCTTTAGTGGCATAAACCCTCTGGAGGATTTAGCCTATGAAACTACAGATCTTTCCCTCTGTAAAACAGGGGGACAATACTGTTTTCCTGGTGTACTATCAGCCAAAACAGTAGACGTGAAAAAACTAAGAGATTGTTAGAAGCTACAGCAATAAGAACTATTTAAGAACCAGAAAGAAAATGTAATTTCCCGATGGTATTTGTCAATTACTTTTTTTTTATATGCTGCTGAGAACAGCAAGAAACTCTATAAGGATTTTAGTGCCCTGAGAAGCTGCATGCCAGCACATTAAAGATTACCTGGGCACTGTGAAATGACAAACACAACACAAGAGCCATATGCAGAAGTACACCATGCAGTCTGTGCATCTGGGAGAGCCCGGGCATAGGTCTGCATGAGTAAAAGGCTGTATCTTAATTACTAGTTCTCCTAAACAGAGACAGACAAAGCAAATTAAAATAATGTAAACCGAAAAAAAATTGATGTGCCAGGTCTTCTCTTTGCTCACCTGTCCACCTGTAGCAAATGTAACTGTTGTCACAGTTTCAGAAGCATGGGGGAAGGAAAGAAAGAGAAAGTAATTTCACTGTCCCCACAAGCACACAGAGACAGCAGGTACACCACACACAGGCTGGACATGCTGACTGCCTGCACTTCCCAGTTCAACACTGTAGGCTCAGAATGGTGGTCCAACAATGGGATGGTGAGAGGTCTGAAAACATTGCCTTGAGGCATCTTTTAGTCCTGCTATTCTTCAGGCCGTTGCCCTGCCAGGACCTCTTTGGGTAAGTTTAGGATAACCTTAGTTTCTTAGTGGACAATGTTTCTTATGACCTTAAAGAATCTGGTGTCTTGAAATTGCTCAGCCATACAGCATTTCTAATCATTTTGAGTAAATACAACTACGACATCATGAACAAGAGGCACACAAAATAGCTATTCCAGCATCTGTTTTCCACGCAAGAATTACACAAGGAGATACCAAAGGGCTGCAGAAAATGACAAAGGCACTTGCTTAAAGTCCCACCAATGTGATTACATCATGATTCCAGCTCTCACCTGAAACATACTTCTCACTGGAATATGCTGTGTTAGATGAGCTGTAAGGTACAAGACATCTCAGAACAGCCCCCAGAATAGAAACACTAAATGGAATTATTTCTATTTTCTCTCTACAAGTACATGCATGCCAGAAGAGAAGTACTACCTCCTACTGCCTGTATCATCCAGGAAGCTGCGCTGAGTGTCTTAAGGCAAGGATGCACTAGACTCCTTGAAAGTATGCAGGCACCTGAAGCCACAGACATCTACCTTGCTGCTTTTTTGAGAGTATGGCAGTGAGCTAAGGACCAGCTTCTTGCTGATTTCTAACAAGATGTACTTAGCTTTTTTTTCTTAAACACACAAAAAAAAAACCCCAAACAAAAAAAAAAAGCAGGTAAACAAAACCTACAAATAAAACAAACCCACCAAAACACAAAAAGGATTTAAATTTACATT
>JANIJG010006927.1:0-26205 GCA_024611175.1 Megaceryle torquata | reverse complement strand
AAAAAAAAAAAGCAGGTAAACAAAACCTACAAATAAAACAAACCCACCAAAACACAAAAAGGATTTAAATTTACATTGAATCACAAAGAACCACAGAATCATTAAGGTTGGAGAAGACCTCCAAAATCATCAAGTCCAACTGTCTTCCTAGCATTATCATGACCACTAAACCATGTCATTTAGTGCCATGTCTACACATTTACTGAATGCCTCCAGTGATGGTTAACTCCACTGCCTCCCTGGACAGTCTGTTCCAACACCTCACCACTCTTTCAGTATAGAAAATTTTTCTAATGTCTAATCTAAACCTCCCCTGGGGCAACTTACCCCGTTACCTCTCATTCTAAGAATACAAAGATAGATATCTGAGAACACAAAGATAGTATTTTTGTGAGTGTTCAGATTACACATGAACAAGGAGCCCCCATCAATTTCTTTTTTTTTTTTTTAATATAGGTAAGAAAGTGAAACCAATTTTCGATGCAGTAATGGAAGTTATAAAACTGTATCACAACTTTAAGCTACACTTATCCAGTTTATAAAAGCTGTAATAATTTTATGCCCATGCACACTAAAGCCAATGTTCTCAGTATTAGCAGCAAAGAAAGGCACAAGCTGTTTCACACCACATACTCTCTTCAAGCATACAGGAGAAAAACATACACATGAAATAACTGGGTGGTAATCTAACCATGAACACCACCTGTAAAAAGAGATGCTCAATGAACTGTTCCCCGTTTTATAGAAGAGGCCTGCTAAGTATAACAGACTGCATTACACATTCTGCAGCACTCCTTTCACATAAAATCACGTGCTTTATGTTCTGTATAAATATCCCGTTTACCTTAAAGAAACTTCCTCTTTTGTCCAGACAACGGGCTTTCATTGTCAAAGATGACATCTTCCCGGGGAAGACTCCACTGTATGCCTTGAACTCCTAAAAGCAGAGACATTTTTTAATAGTCAGTCCAGTCTGTAGGAAATTCCTTTCTGAGCCACAGAAACAGTCACAACAAGCCTTCTGCCAAAACCCTTTCTGTCAACAACACGTTGCCATTTATTTCCTACCAGAGTCCTTACATATCCCTTTAGTCTAATATTTTCCCATAAATTGTTTAAAAAAGGCAGTGCTACCCAGAGTTCCCTGTTTCTCCCTTCTCTTCACAGTTGAACCTGTAACTGTGAGTAGATTTTAATATGTTCATTAAAAAAGAATGCTAAAACATAACAATTGCTTTGTTTGTTTGCTTGACCTCAGCCTGAAATACAAATAGACCAAAATGTTAGATGTCACTACAATCTGCTCTCAAATATTACTGTATTAATGGGTCTGACTGGGGGGGGGAATCACTCACATTTGAAAATTAATTCAAACAAACAAACACAAACAAAAAAGCCCAATCAAACAAAACAACACCCCCCCCAAAAAAAACCCACAACCAAACAAAAAACACCCCCAAACCAAAACAAACAAAAAACCCCAAACCAAACATCAAAAGCAACAAACCAAACCCCAAACACCCCCACCATCCCCTCGTCCCGCCCCGAGAAAAGCCTGAAACTCCTAAATACAATTAAGTCTTCTGAGAGTCCTGTCCAAGTGAGAAATTGAAGATGTAGTCAGGAAGAAACTGCATTTTTTGCAGTCACGTAAATTGAACAAACAGCTTAACACCCAGCAGAATATAACAACACATGACTAGAACATAAATGCATAATGAGAACTATCCCAGGGGTGACCTCCCGCTGATTAGTGGGGTTCCTCTAAATTCACAACAAATTCACAGCAGTAATTTGTGAACAAAAACTTCTGAACTAAACAGGAGCTAAGGACCACGGCTAAGAAGTCCTTCTAAGATTTTTAACAGTGAGCTTATAACTGCATTTAAATAGCCTCCCTCTTCTCGCTCATACATTTACTGACCACAGAGGAGGTGGTTCTGTGGGAAGTCTCAGTCACCTACATGGCAAGTACTGCAAATGCAAAACTGTATTACAGACTAAAGTGGAGGCACAGCTTTTGGTGTATCACAAGCAGAACTTAAATAGAAATGGCAGAGAGCAGCAGGGAAAAACAAGTTTAGTGAAACAGCTGCAGATGAAGCTTGAGCAAAACAAAGCAGCAGGGATCGAGAATGCTGACAGTTAAAAAACCAAGTTTGACACACACACACATGCTTCTGCTTCCTCTAATGCCTTATGAGAGGGCATTCACAATAAGTAGGAGCACGGAAGAAGGAGGGGCTTACAAGAAAAAAAGGGTTAAGTGAAAAGCCCCGGCAAGCACAAGAACTGGAAAAGGGTGAGATGTAGAAGCAGGAGAAAAGAAACATTTTCGCTGGGTTTTAATCTGTAGCAGGAAGCTTTAAATTCACCCTGTTCCAGAGGTCATACTAGAAGAGGTTACATTTTTCCACTTAGATTCTGGTTAAAAAGCAGCCATGCCAGGAAGCTCAGAAACCAGCCTGTTTTCCAGTCAGGGTTTGCAGACTTTAAAGGCTGAAACAAATATCCCGAATTCTGCATTCTTGTGAAAGCCAAACATTAAATGATGACCAAGAGAACACAAAAAAACAGTGCAGGGTGTGTTTTTAAAACAAACTTTCTTTGTAATCAACATATTTAAAGGAATACATTCCTGATGAGGCTTTAAAGCATTGTGATCCATGTTGCTTGACTTAACATCTGTCTAAATAATTTGACTGCACCAATCTTAGAAGAGATTGAAGTCCAGTGAAGTGGTTAGGTTTGCTATTAAATCAGTTGAGCCCTGTGTTCTCATTTTCCATATTAACAAGAGTACAGAACAGTTGTTCCACTCTGGTGGAGCATCAGACATTTGTAAAGACTTCTGATATTTGCTACTGGCTATTCTAAAGAATCTAAAGGTTATCATATAACAAGGGGGGGTTAATTATAAAATAAAGATGTTTTCTTTCAATTAATTCTGAAAAGGGAACTTGTACCTGAAAGACTGAAGGGAGACCCAGGAAATCCAAAAAAGAATTAGAATAAAACTTCAATTTTCCAAGTTGATGCTATCCTCCCTCCCAATGACACCACCAAACTCAGAAAACAACCAACCAACGAAACAGAGGTTTAAAATGAACCACATTAGGGGTTTATGAGCAAGGTCATGCAATTGTACGTGCATCTCTAGTCTCAGTCATTAATCTTTCCATCTGCAAACAACCACCCCTCCACAGGAAATCTAATGTTTTTTATTTTATTGTTTTTTTAATTTAACCACAAGGACGTCTGCATGCAATCCTATTACCAAAATAAGACCATGTCAAGATTTTTACATTCATCTTATTTCAAAACAGAACAGAAGTTTATAAGCTTCCACAATCAAGCACACAAAAGAACGCAAACACGCAAACACAGTTTGGCCTTCCAAACAAGACCAGTACTACTTTTACTTGTAAGAGGTTCTGAAGCTCTAAACTTTTCCAGAGCTGCTATTGTTGTTACTATTTATGTAATATTAACACTGTCTATATGACCAGAACTCCGAGTCCCAGCTGAGCTCAAGTCCTTGCAATTCTCAGTTCTCTACACAGTCAGTGAAACAACCCACGCTACACTGTGTGCTTAGAGCATCATCTCAAACTGACTTAGGGTAAGCCAAATACTGTTCCACGTTTGAGTGTTTTTCAGCATTTCTCATTAAAATCAGCACAGTGGGAATGACTGTTAGTTCTTTTGCATGTGGGGTGGTTTTTTTGGTGCATGTGCTTTTTTTTTTTTTTTTTTTTTAGGCCACCCAATATGCAAAGAGACACTAAGTCCTGCTAGTAAAATGGATGGCTGAGGTGGGTGCCTAAGGGTGGGCCCCTGCCCATCTCCCACCTCAGAGTTCAGAGGTACCTCCACACAGTGCACAGAAACAACTGCAGAAAACACAAATCTACTGTCAAAAGGCTTCATTTCTCTACACAGCTGTCCACATCTGATGCTTATTCAGATCCAAAACACGCTGAAAAAATACTGCTCTGAAGTTGTCTTGGTTGAGTTCAAACAGTAGGAGGCTGTCAGAAAGAAAAAAAAAATTAAAAAAAATCTCTCTTCTTTGATTGGGAAGCTGAATGGAGAAAGATGGCAAAGCATGTCTTTTGTACATAACAGAGACAAGCATTTTCTCCTTCCTCTGTGTTTTAAGGACTGAGGAAGAAAGTCTGGGTAGATTTGCTTAGACATTGCCTCGGTGACTGCTTAGAAACCCATCTGAAAATGTTATCAAGCTGCAGGAGCCAACTCACTGTATAATTCATGTGACCTTTTGTCTGGGCATTTGGCAGGCAGCCCTTTCTGTGTTTAAATGGTCAGTACTTTACCTACTTCACTGTCTCCACAGCTCTCAAAGGGCAGCAGGTGCTAGACCACTGCCTGCTGCTCTGATGTTTGGGTGGCTCCCTTCCAGCAGCACCAGTCTCTCCAGTAAGCAACACTGTCTTTCTGCAGCTCTTCCAATCCAGGACAAAGCTCGAGTATATAGTGAGCAAGTCAGAGAAAAGGAATGATCTGTCTGCTTGGCAAATGTTTGTGCAACGCAATGCCACTCCGTGGATGCTGACACCCATGGAGTGCAGGCTCTATGTTTCAAAAAGGCTGGTTCTTTTCATCTTCATCCTTCCATTCCCTTCTCCTCCTGATTTTAATTTACATGGGAATGCCAGAGCACCATTCAGGTGCCTGGATGTAACAGAGACTTATGACTCCTTGTTGAAAGGGCTCCTACTTTGCTCCCTTCTCTTGCAACTTTATTTGGTATTTTATATGTTCCTATACTTAACTGCAGTAGTGCCAATCACCATCTTCTTGGAATTCTTAGGATCCTTCCATTTAATCCTCTCATTCCAATCCTGTTTTTACAAGGCAAAACATCCCATTTTCTTGGGCTAAAAGTCCTAGCAAATATGAGACATTCTGTATTCCTCCCCTGAACTGGGGAGCAAAGGCCACAGCAATCTAAGAAGTTTAAAATGTCTGTGCCCACAATCCTTCTTACCCCATCTCCACTCAATTTTCTACGAATCTGAGATTATACAACTGCACAGCCATCCTGTTCCTTAGTCCCTAACTATGATTTTTGACCTCTTGCTCAACCTAACAACATCTGACTGAGGAAAAGTCACTGTTTACAAATACTGACAAAAGGATACAGGGAAAAGGCTTCATTAATGCTGTCACTGAAGGAAGAGGGGAGATCTGCAGCCTTCCTTTTGCTGGCTGACCAACAGAATTAGCAGAACCCACTTTTTAGTATTTCAAGCATAAGTTATCCCACTGAAGGAACAGGCTGTCCTTGTTCATTCTCAATCTGTAAAAGGCCATGCAACCACTGAGCATCAACACTCACAAAAACTACTTTTGGTAAAGAAAAAAGGGGTTTACTCTTGTGCAGCCAAGGAAGAACATGAGAAAACATCAGTCCAGATGTTCAGTGTAAGCTGGCAAAGGTCAGCTGCTGTCAGAAGACTGACGCTGGTTGTTACCTGTCAGTGCAGTCCTTAGGCCATCTGCTTTGCCGGTAGCAGGGCACAAGAGAGGACCTGAAATACAATCCCTGCTGTTTCACAACAGAAATGTACAGAAGCTAGGTACAGCCTACTACATATGTACCTGAAAACCTATGGTGAATTAGCATCATATTGCATTCAAATTGTAATAGCAATTTATAAATATATAGTATTAAAACCAATAAATTACAGTGAACTAGAAACCAGAAACAGGAAGGATAAATACATTTTAGTTTTTCTAAAAATGGAAAAAAATACAAACAAACAAACCCTTCTAAAATGCAACCCTACCCTTCAGAATACATTAAGAGATATACACAGAACATCAGATTTTCAGCAAATTTAAGCATCCTCTCACATTTCATTTCCCTGTTCTCCTATTACAGCAGCACACTCGCACTACCCCACGGAGAAGGCTGTGTTCATCTCTAACCCACAAAGCCTTGGTTTGTCTAATTACACCGACCTTATCCAATTCTTGGCAAAATTAAACTTTTCCTTTTGAAAGTATTTCCTCTGAGAAGTTAACTGAAAGCCCACTTCCAGGGACACAGATACAACTGAGCACAGTATCACTTTGAAAACCTATCAAATAAGAGCCTCAGTTTGAAAACCATCATTGGTGCCAGGATTTTGCAGACCTCTCAACTCAAATGTTGCATTGTGTTAGCACAGCTGTATCCACAAGCAAAAAGCGAGGGGATTATGCAAAAAGGATTTTAACTTCCATCATTCTTCTGGCTGCAGAAAGGGTTTATAGTCGTCCCGCCCCCCCCCCCCCCCCCCCAGTCATGCAAGGGCATATTACTCATAGAAAACAAATAATGCATACAGTAAAAATGACAAGTCACTCTTTACACAGTGTCATATTTCCGTGTTTTGTAATTTTAATTAAAGCATTTGGAAAAAAGCTTGGAAATTACAAACGTTCTCTGATCAACCTCCTCTGAGTGCTGTTTTTACTTTTATCTCTGCTATCAGAACACAATGAGTTCGTGCAAGCTGCTCCCTAAAGAAAGACTGGATGCCACTACTGTGATGTCAGTGAGCAACAGTATTTCTGCCCATAATGAGCTAAAACAAAAAGAAAACTTACAGAGGTTTGATACACTCACTACACATGTTGGCAGAAGGGCCATAAATAACTGCAATCCTTTTCAGGAAACAATACTCTTGAAAAACTAAAAAGGAAGCAGTAATATGCCACAACCATTAACTTCTCAAAAAAAATGAGGACGTGCCTCTTAATGCATTTTGCAAAATTTGAAAATGTAACATCTCTTAATTTACCACCAGTTATACAGCTCTCACTAACTCCTCCAAGGAAACTTAGTCTTCCCATCAAGAAGAAAAAAAGATACGAGATAGCTGAAGGCTTCCATCAGAATTAAATGACCTCGTGCCTCCTGGTACAGGTAGAGTAGGGCACTGTGTATCCCCACAGCAAGAGATGTTCCTCTGGGGCCAGAAGAACACAGAGTAATGTTCTCCTAGATACCAAATGTAATCATTCAAAGGTTACTCCCAACATGGGCAACCTGCTTATTTATTACAAGTCACAGCTATTTTGTTTCCTTGGCTGATCATTTCCAACACCTGTATTTGCATCCTGGAGTATCAATGCTCCTCCTCCTGGTTAACATAACAGTGATGTAAAATCACAGCCATTTTCCAAGGATCCTTCATCTCACTATGCTTTAAGCCATAAAATATCATTGACTGAACTGCTACCTGGACAGACTTGGATCTTCAGGGGCTATGAACCAGTCCATGCATCAGGCTTCGTATATCTATCTGACAATCTAAAGTAAGATCTCTGCCAAACTCATACACTGACTAGCTGAAAGCAGATGTAGAAAGACCATCACTCCTGCCTCAGCCAAGCTTTTGTCTGCAGGCTTTTTTTTCCCCCACTTAATTCCAGATCCTACACACTGACAGCTTTTTAAGGGACTAAGGGATAAAGAGGAATCACTCTGAACTTGTTTCAGCATGTCACTCTCAGGAGTGGTTTAAGTCCCATTAGATTTTGGATCGATCTGCTGTCTCACAGCTGTCTACGCTCTTCTTTTATCTATGCTGAAGTCATAAATGCAGAAATAGAAGCATCTGAAAACCCCATCTGACTCTGCTCCCACCGACATGAACAGACGTGGCATCACTGTTTCCAACAGGAGCATACAGTTAGGCAAACACCAAAAGCCACAGAAAATCCAGCCCTTTAGCTCTGCTGTGTGGGCATGCTACCAAGAAGATTGTTTGCTACTAGTGCTGTCTCCCTGCATCCCTTCCAAACAGTTTCTTTTTCCTCCCTTCCACTAAACAACCTCTTCCTGCGTGCTCCTGTGGCATACTTTCCACATTACTGAAAAGGAATAAAAACTCAAGTCATTTCCTTTGGCACAGTATTTAATCGTGAGGGATGCCACCACATTTCTTATAAGAGAACGATTGTGCATTGATATATTCATGTCTTGTTTTGCCTCTAGACATGTCAGAGAAATATATTTGTAAGATTGGCTTTGATTTGGATAACCTTTCAGAGGGTTCACGTTCTTCCCAAATTCCCTGGCCTGGATAGCTCACAAACCTAGAACTTCTTGCAGTGTTTCAGTAATTTCCATTTGTTATTCCTGCTAAAACTATTAAATAATACAAATGAAAACATTCAAAAATATGTTTTTTAAACCACTTAAAAACCATTTAACATTGAGCTGCAGTTCCTGGAAGAAGCAAGAAAAGTTAATCACTTGAATTGCTATATAGTTTCAAGGAGTAGGGAAACTTCTGAATTCATAATAAAGCACTAAGTCAAATGCAGAGGGAGATGGGCGACAGCACCCGCATCTAGGTGGAGATGCACAAGATATCTAACTGCCTGCAGGACTTGACTGGATGTTATTTTAGGCACCTGGGAAAAGCATCTCTCCATATCCTGCACCAAGAATTCCAGAGAAGGATGAGGGTTTCAGCATTCATGTTGTAACCCCATCTTGTTGCCTGGAGAGGCACCAAGCAAAGCTCTCACTGTACCAGTGCCAGAGGTACCATTCCACTGTGCACTAAAGCGGGAAGCAGAGACCTGACCTACTGCCACTTTGGTGAGCTTAAACACTACCATCTACTTGAGCATTTCCATGATCCAGGCTTAAGCAATCAGATATTCTAGTATTAGATAGCTGCACTTAGTACAGCAAATTTGTC
The DNA here is from genome assembly GCA_024611175.1 of Megaceryle torquata. Lineage (NCBI taxonomy): Eukaryota > Metazoa > Chordata > Aves > Coraciiformes > Cerylidae > Megaceryle > Megaceryle torquata. The sequence continues at coordinate 17,479 of JANIJG010006927.1, read as the reverse complement.
TGCTATTTACTCTTTTGCAGCTAATAATTAGTGATATATACCATAATTTCATCATGCATGTAAAAAAAACCCAAAACCAAACAAATCAAGCCAAAAAACCCACCCCAAAACCAATAACAAAAAACAAACCCACAAAAAAACAACCAAACAAAAACCACAAACCAATCAAACAGCAAAACCAAACAAATAAAAAACAACAACAAAAAGCAAACAACAAACACACACAAAAAACCCAGACTTGCTCGCTTTTGAAAATCAGCACCTGAAGTACCTGTCAGTGTTTATTAAATGCAGGCACAGTATCTGTAGATATGTAAAACTTCAAAAGATGGGGGGAAAGTATAAATAATATTTTCTTGCTAAAATAAACAACTCAGTGGAAGGAAAGGGATACCTTTGCCTACATTAAGGACTTGCAAAAACATGCACCAACATTTGTAAAACTACTATGTATTATTTGTCTGTTCTTGAGATGTGCAAATTTTCAGGACCACTTCATGATGAATATTCTCCATTATCACCATTCTGTGGATCTGTAATATACAGAAAAAGAAGTCCTGCAACACTGTGATCCAACAGATCAAACTTGCTGTGGCAAGAGGGTTCCTGCCTACAAGGTATGTTTACCTCAGGGTTGAGGTATAGATGTTTGAAGCATTTTGCTCTGTGATTTTGGAAATACTGAACAATAATTTCCAGCTGATTTCCTGTAAAAGCAATTCCCTCTTCAGAGATAAGGCAAAACAAATTGCTTTTTGAAAAATTCTTCGTTCATTAAAAGGTATTTAATTTGTTTAACCAAAGCAGCACAATGACAAGGGTAGGGAGAAAGGCAGGTGGAACTAAAAGCTGTTTTTTTAACCCCGAAAGTAAAAATTAGCCAAGCATTGCAAGACAGAAAAGTGACCTTAAGAGACCTGCAAAAGCTGCTTCCCCCCCCAATTAATAGATAACCCTAAATATCTTTTAGGCTCTTCACTATTAAAAAAAAAAAATCAAATGTTAAATAGTTTGTACACCACTGAACAATAACAAAAACATAGCTTCCTTCAATTATAATGCAATAGCACTTTCTACTTGTATTTGTCACATCACTCATCTGCTTAATAGGTATCTGCCTATATGAAAGTATATCATAACAGCAAGCAACTGTTTCATTATTCCATAAGAAATGTTTTGCAAAGATTATTCTTTGTTCAATTCTGTAGTTAAAATTAGTAAATTATTATTCAGGTGGTAGCCAATGCCTAAAAAGCTACATCCTATGTTTTGTGAAATCTATAGAAATATTTCCATCAATGCCCACAAATATGGTTCCAAGTTCTGCTTAAAAGTTATACTGCTCACCCTGAGACCACTGAATACAAACACCAAAAGGGTCATTTGCTGTGCACCTCAGCTTAGCACAAAATGAGACGTCAAGGCAACGACTAATAAGGGAACACAGAGCGTTTTCTTATTCTGGTGATGACCTCCAGCTCATCTTCCATGTGACACATTCAAAAGAAAATACGTAAATTGTGCCATTGTACCCCCTTGATCCAATTTTTTTACCTATTAACTATGGAATCAGGTCATCAGAAATGTTCTACACTTGACATCTTGTTTTTCAGATAGCTCCCAGTGACAGCAGCTGTTACTCCCCAGTACACTGATTGCTCTTCCTCCCAGTGTAGTAAAGTAAGGCAATTAAATATACAGCAGCTTTCCTTCAGTTGAGTCCATAGTAGGGCTAATATATAAATTTACCGGTAAAAACTATTATGACATGCAACCTCCTGGCCCACTGCTCATTATTCATTTGGAACACTTTCTCTCTTTTTTTTCTTTATTCAAGCTATTAGCATATCACTTGAAATAGTAATTTTGTGGACCATATAAACTCAGCCTGTATACCAAAAACTACATTCACTGCATCAAAGAGCTGCAGAATACACAATCCCAGGCACACATCCCACAGGATACTAGAGCTCTGCAAGCCTGTACTCAACACTAACATCCTCACAGTCCTCACTTACATGATAACAAACTAGCCCGCAGGTTAAATGACCTTAACAATACAAAATATAGCATCAGTGCAAAACCAAGATAAGCTACTCTTTCTATAAAGTCTGCATCATTGTTTTTCTGGGCTTTATAGACTGGTGAATTGGGTTAGGTTCCACTAGAGACTTTACACCTTCTGCACTGCTGCAAAACAGCACTGCTAACTTGATGATGGAAAGCCGCCATCAAGCTCAGAATGTGTAATTTAATCATGAACCATGCTTTTGACTATACAGAGTGGAAAAAAGACTGAGCCGTGTCCATGAGTCAGTTCACTGTCCTGCAAGTGTGCCATCACAGCAAGCAGGATCAAACCCAAAGCAAGTAAGTGTTCTTGCTGTTCTTTCAGCTGTGCCATACACACATCATAGGAGATTAAATACTTACACTGATTTAATGATGTTATTAGCAGTTAAAAAAAAAAAAAAAACAAAAAACCAAACCACAACAAAACAGAAACAAAGCCAAACAACAACAAAAACCAACTGCAAATAAGATTGCAGGGAGAAAACTAACTTAGTTTGAACAGTCTCTCTTGCCTGTTTGAGGATCCAGTTGGGGCCAAGGGGGAGGCATAAATAGCTAACAACTCTTCAGAACAAAGTCTGCACTTAGCATAATGCAAGGTATTGCCCCTACTTGATCTATATGGAAAAATTAGGAAGGAAGTTTAAATCCTCAAAATCATTTGAGGCACCTATACATTTCCCATAAGGCTTAAGTCTGTAAGACTGGTTATAAAGAGTGATCATTTTATGAGAAAATTCACCCACAACCTTGACTAACTGTGCTCTGAAATATTATATTAAATAGGGGTTTTTTTCCTACAACTGAACCACTGCTTACATGGGGGGCTGAAGGGATTACCTTGGTGGATGTTTTCTTTTTGAGGGACAAGGGAGTTTCAGGAAGGCAAATATTTAGAATCTACAATTTAGCTTCTAAATAAACTTTCACAAAATAAATGAGAAGCCACACATTACATACTATTCCAGTAAACATTGTTTATTGTTTATTTTTCTATCCTACTTATGAAAAAAATATATATTAAATAGTGAATACACAAAGGTTATGATACACACCAATGAAACCCAGGAAATTTAAAGCCAAAGGATGTTGAAATATCTGTCCTAAGTTAATTCCATCCTCTTCCTGTTCTCTATATATAGACCATGGGACTGACAATGTTAGCCTCAACCCAGCTTCCTGATTTGGGTCTCACTCTGTGTAACTTCAAAGTCACGTAAACATAGGTCATCCTTCCCATCCTCATGTTGATCTTCTTGACCTCCTTTTAGAGGACAACTGTCCTTTTACCTCTGATATCCATCTCATGTACCTGTCATCTTCTGTCACCACTGAGCTGCAATTCATGAACATGCATAGGTTACAGCTGCTTTCCCAGCCCTCTTCCCTTTTTCCATCAGGTTGTCCATCACTAGGTCTCTCCTCTCACTCTGCTTATCTGGACCAGCCCCAGTCTCTCCTGCCCCAGCACCTACACCCACTTTGCCCTCACTCTTGCAGCTAAACACATGGGGATGAAACCCCATGACTCTGTCAGCTTTCTTCTCTGTACCTTTAAGGTTTATATGCACCAAACCAGTCCTCTTCACATATTGCAGTTTTCACTATTTTCTACTCCCTCTAAAGTTCCTCTTCTCTACCCCTTTCTCCCAGGTCAGCTACATAAGGATCCTGGAAAGAAAGATGCATTTCATATCATACAACATCTTCAAGACCTGGCATTTTACACAGCTTTGAGCAGCCTTCTAATCCCCCCCCTCTTCTTCCAACATCACAAAGTGGTCCAAGATCATCACCCCAACAACTCACCTATCTGCTTCTTTCCTCAAGTCCCTCAAAAGACCAGGAGATATATACTCCTGTATATAAAGGAGGTACTGATGCTAGAGCCATCAACTGGCTCTTACAGTAAAGAAAAAGGCTTCAAGACTCTCCCAGGCAGTCTTCATCCAGACAAGGAAAAAAGGTCATCACCCTCCTCCCTAGATTTTGGGATAAGCAGTTTTCCCTTCTCTGTCCAACCTATTTTTGACCCCCCAGGTGGTATAGGGAATATGATCATCGCCCAGTTTTGCTTCCTCAGCAGTCACATCATGACCCATTTGATTACTACTAGAAGTTTCTCTTTAGTCGCTGGATTTATGGGTTCATAGAAACTACCAGCAGGGGAACTCCTGAAGAAGGAAGTGTGGGTGTTTAATTCTGCACTATTGGTTTGCTTGTGTAAACAATTTATTTTCTCTTGCCTCTCTCCTGGGGCAAAGCATTTTGAAATAAGTGTTTCAAAAGAAAATAAGCCTCATTCGTTGAAATGGAGAAACTGGGTCAAAGTACTGACAAAAACAGACCATCCTGAAGTAATGTGGTAACTCCACGTTTACTGTATCTGGGGTTATGTTATGTACTTAGGTCAGAGAAAGAGATTGTCAGTGTCACTTTTTTTCTTTCTGACTGGAATCAAATGTGATCAAACCCAGAGAGAAAGTGAGGCAGCAGTCAGATGACAAGATATTTTTGAGGCTTAGTACTTGTTGACACACTGGTACCAGAACATTCCTATGACTGCCAGCAACAAACATTGTCAACCACTGTGTATGAGGAGCTGGGATGAAGTGTACTGGGATACAGGTTTACTTGGTCCTTTTACAAACTAAAAATTAACAGCTAAAAAATTCCATCCTTCTCTCTGCAGATAATAAAGAAAAAGCTGCCAGTGGGTGAAAATAGTTCTTGTGGTTACATACCATGGTTTCAAAACTTAAGACAGCATTACTTTATTGCTTCTACATCTGGTGCCAGTTATTTTTATACAGCTTCTTTGTATAAATTCAGCAACATGAAGAAAAAGCCTTCAAAGCCTATCAACCACTCTTAAAATAAACAAGTCCATTTCTCTCTATTCTTCTGTACCTCAGCTATGATGTATCAAACACAAACCAATGTCTCTGGGGAGTCACAAATCTCGAATGAGTATCTTGACCTGCTGTGACTGAGCCCATTCCACCCCTACAACTCATTATTGCTTTCCCATTTTGCCTTTCATCCAGAACATAGCACTGAAAGGAAAATCAAGGAGAAAATAAGCATCTTTCTTTCACAGTTTGTGGACCATGACCTCACGTGGGTAGGATCGCTGTCTCCTCCTGCTTGCAAAGTCCTACCCCAAGCCCTGGTGGAGAAGATAAACATGAGCAATGTCTAGAAGAGGCCAGTATCAGCTTCCTCCCAAAGACAGAAATCAAGTGTAGTCCATTATTTCCTCCAAGGCCTGCAAACAGGACAACTAGAGCTGTCCAGAAAGACCTTGGTGAGGCCAACTCTCTCTGCCTTCCAAGTAATTAGCTAGCATTTGATGCTAAGTACTCCTGGACAACCAGGAAAGCACGGACCTAGAGGGACTGGTGGTCCAACTTTTCCCATCCCCTCCTTCACCAGCCCAGAGGTGCTGTTATAGTCAGCCAGGCCTTCTAATGCTGCTACAGGTTTCAAGCAGGAGCAAAGCTCTTTTGCCTGCCTTTACAGCCCAAAGTGTAACAGCAGCTGCTGCTGTCAGCTACCAGTGTGACTGCATTCAGCTCTTGTTTCCTACATTTATTCTTAGCTTGAGGGGCTAGAACCAATTTTTATTTCCCCTTCCCCCCTTCAGATGGTTATATTCTGCAGAATATAGCTGCAGTGGTCCCTCTCTTGTCCAGAGAATCTGTTGTTTCTCAGCATGTAGTGGAAAGAGACACAAACTGTAATCCAGCTTTAAAAACATCTACATCGCTTTTCACTCTGCAATTCCATTTCTCCTTCCATGCTTTGCCCATCCTGCTAGTGACAGTCTAAGCTTTCCATCATTACACCTTTGTACAGCACTAAACACCAACTGCCCCATGCTAACAGCACTGTGTAATTAGGCAGCAATAGCTACTTATTTGAAGCCTGCGTGTTCAGTGAACTTCTGACAACTTCTGCTCATTAGTCTTTTGATCAGAAATGCATTCCAAGCCCATGAGCACCTTCAAACAGCTGCTGTGCTTCTTAGCAGCTTGCCACAAACAAACTATCTCTCTCCAGTCTCCTTAAATGTGTAAATTCACACAGAAACATACCTCTCCTCACACATTTCACACCTACATACAGATTACATTGACACCACCAAATCCTATTGAGGCCTGGAGCAGCAACAGGTTAGTCTGCCATTTCCTGACCACCAAGGCTGGAACTTAAGAGACTGCCCATGAAAGCAATAACTTCTCCACTTTCTAACAACCCAGAACATGTATGTGTAGCTTTGGGAGGTCTAGCACCTAAATGATGCTCATCTTATGAGCAGTTCAGAATATGCCTACACATTCCCAACACAGACCCAAGGACGGAATACACTAGAGGGGCACCAACTCCAGTGCGTGGGTTTTGCTAAACTGCATCTTAAAAAGGAAGGTCTAGGGCCTTGCTTGGGTTCATGAGTGTTTGAAAAGCAGGAAAGAGATGCTAGCCTAGAAATGGATCTAAGTAGCCAAGCAAATAACCATATTGCCTTCAATTAAAAGTTGGCAAGCTTGATAAAAAAAAAATAAATCTTCAACTGATGACACATTTCTACGTTAGCCACCAGACAGTGGATGAATAAAATCAAGGGATTCCATAACACGCTGAAAGGGTCACCCTACAGGCATCATACACAACAAACTTTGCCAAGTCTCTACATGACCTGTCTTTCTTTGGGGATTGTACAGTCACACTAAAGAGGGCTTTATTGGTGCCAGAAATAGGGTATACAACCTGCAAGCTGCCAGACTTGGGGTTTATTCTTGTCAGGACCTATACCTTAGTTTCAAGAGTTGGCCTATGCTGCATTAGCACTCATTTAACAAAGTGTGACAATTAGGAAAAGACCGAACAGAGAAGAACTGATGGACCATTCATAGCCAAAATTATACATCTGTAAATACCCTGGTAAATGGAAAGCTTACTGAGCATGAGCTGAACCTACGACCTATCTTTCTTAAATTCATCGTCCTTTTAATTCACCAGATTCCAGGGAAATGCTCCAAGGGAAGATTTCCACTAGCAAAAATAAGGTCACCTTCCCGCTCTGTTGGGCCCAAAGGGCATGTCCTGTCTTGACAGAGAGGAGACACTTGGAAGCAGTGTTGGAAAGGAAATGTTGTCACAGACAGAACTGTACAGGGAACGTGACATCCACACCACCCCTGGGAACTGGAAGGCCCAACAAAATCAAAACCCAAGCAGTCTTCCTATCCCTGCTGATACACTGCCTCCTAGCAGGAGTTCTAACTACACCAATAAACACATGCTTTTATTTGTGAAGGAAAAGGTGGCATTAAGCAGTGCCTTGATATTAAGACGACTTTCTTCAATTTGCAACTTCCTAGGTAGTTGTTTCCACCCAGCAATCCTCAGCTAAACTAACAGTCAGCTTGTTCTGAGGCTCAGGACTTTTCCTTAGTTTTACATTTTGTACTCCAGTGGCACAACCAAAAGTCCACTAGGAACATTATTATTAGACAGGTAACATAAGAACTAGAAGTTCTAGCCATTATTAGAAAATTATTAGTAACTGTCAAAAGACAACTATCACCTACTGTCTGCACGCAAGCAAACTTTAAATGCAAAGCAAAACACAGAACATTGCAACAGCAACACACAGAGCATCCACAAAATCTACACAATATTATGCACTCCTTGGCCAGAAATACACCTTAAATAAAAGGATGAATTTAGATACAGCTCTCAGGCTAATATACTAAAATAAATAAATAAAAATAATAAAAAAATTAACACCAGCTCACCGTGGAGCAGTAAATACAATGTCTTTTGAGTCTAGACTACATCATGGCAAACAGAAGACCATAAGCAGTGAAGAGAGATGCCCAGTATGTTTGTCAAAAGAGTCTACACATGCTAGGGCACTATCTTTAGCATGGAACAAGACATGCAAGATAGAGCTAAAACACTTCTCTGGCTTCCAGAGCTGCTGTTAACCATATGGGCAATACAGTATCAATGATAGCTGACATATGCCCAGTCATTCATGAAATAATGTTTTTTACACAGCCATCAAAAAATGAATCCACATTATAACAAACTAAATATTTATCTTGGCAGACAATACCTTCTAGAAAACAACAAAAACAAAACAAAACAAAACCAAAACAAAAAATAAAGTTGCAATAAAGTATTTTAAGGGACATACTGCAAAACAAATGCTGAGAATATATTTGTAGGGAATTCCTGCCAAAATGTGCCTTCCTCAGTGCAACAATATGAATTAAGAATTTTTACAGAACCCCTAAACAGAAGATTTAAATAATCCAGAGGAAAGCTCTCTGCTCACTTGATAGTCAATCTTCCCCCCCCCCCCCAATCAAATAAGTCAAAAATTCCAAGCAAAGCAGTTTGTAAAGCACATATCATATAAAATGAAGACCTCTGATACAAATTAGAACTGAGGCTTTCTGCACAGCTCCTCATGACAAGTTGGTTAAAATTCAAACTGCTCCTGGGCAATAACTTTGTTTTTATTGTAGTAAAAGTTCCTGGATTCTGCCCACTTTAAAGCAGAGCCACAGCATATTTCTCACATGGCAGGACAGGCAGGAATGGCACCTCTGGGACATGGGAGAAGGGCTAGTAGATTATTGACCCACATTCGTAATTGACTTGACAGTTTTACAAATCCAACATATTTAACTAGTCAAAAAGTTTGCTCTTGGCTCAAAGACAATTTTCTAAAATCTTAATCATTTAAAAGCAGTTTACAACGACTTCAGCAGCATCCCACACACATTCACAGAAACACTTCAGGATATGAGTTTTACTTAAATAAAACTCATAAAGTAAATCAAGGTCACACTACTAACAGTAAAAATCACAGGACTGAAAATTCACATTTTTTACTCTTGACTGCCAAAGCTGAACTCTTGTCAACTTCCAGGACAGCCAACATTTTAAACAGCTATCTGCAGACAGAAGCTAGTAAAGTCTATGTCCAAAGCTGGGGTTATACTACAGCACAGGGGCAGACACAATGTAAATCATCTGGAGTACCCTGAAGGTTCCCGGACAGGCAAACCAAACAGGTGTGGCCCTGAGCAAACACACTGCCCAAACCCTGCCTACCTTCCCTCACAAGTTATTCAAATTGTCTTAATTATGATCATCCATCTTGCATTAACAACCACAAACATCGTGAAATTATCTTTTTAACTCCTAAAATAGCTTATTACAACAATGTATCATCTCACAGTTGCCAATATCCGTTTTCCTAAGAAATTAGTTGCAGCAAGTTATGCATCACAAAGCATTGCAAGGCCCCAGCTGGCAAAAGGATGCAGGCTTATTTGTGTTAAAGTTATGGTTTTGTTTTGTGGTTGTACATACACACAAAAGATAAAAGAGATAAATTAAGTTTCAAAACTTTACTTCTTTGCAAGAGGTGGTGAGCAGTTTCACACAAGCAGATGCAAACCCAGCAGCAAGCATTCCCAGACTTTAGTCTGGGCCTTATTTAATTTCTAAATTAAAGTTATCACAAGGATCACTCACAGAAACAGCATGAGATTGAGTAAAAGGCAGCACCTTGCCACACTGGCCAGGGGCATAGGCTGAGCTGCATGAAGAACAACAGCAGGCACTTCCATCTGTCGCTCCACACAGGAGAAACCACTGCACGCCAGCACATTTGGCTTTTGCCTGAAACACCTGACCAGGCATCCGCAGGGCAGGAAGAGAAAAGTGGGTACTCTGGTAAATAACATTTCTCCATGCACTGACAGCAGCGTGCTATGCTGGTCACTCATTCAGACCTGCCTTCTGCCATCCTCACAAGCTCCACAGCTCCAAGTCTTGATCTGAACCAGTAAGCTCGGTGAGGAACGCACTCAAGTCAGTCAAGCAAATACTTCCATTGTTCTCCACACATTTATTCTCAAATATACTTAAATACATATTTTGGCAAATGCTCTGAAAGCATCATCCATTTAGAGAAACTATTAAGGATTGGAGGAAGACAAGGCTATGGACCCGCAAATAAGACTCACAAAGTCAGCATATGTAATACACATCACGTGTGAAAGGAAACCCAAAGTTGTACTGGCTTATTATATTCATGTTGGAAGTATGTTTCAACAAAGTCAGGGTCAAAGAGCCCTGGAGTTAATTACTGGAAAGCATGGATTTGTATTCAGCAAATATAAAGTAAAAGCTAAAGACATCACTCTGGATGAAAAAAAAAAAAAAAATCCATTTACAAGTCCAAAAAGTTATTGTTCTTTGGTTTTATTGTATTGTTTTATTTTATGGCTATACCTGCAATTACAAGACAATGAATCCTAGTCACTTTTCCTAGAGAACTTACTTAAATCTTTCTGCAAACTTTCAATAAATAATACGTGAGAAAAGAACCCAAAATTGACAGAAATATGCCTTTAGCCATCCTGTAAAATTTCCTACTTTACTTAGAGTTATGCTTGGGCTTTATATAGATAGGCTCATAAAAACTACAAAAGGCAACAAGAAGTTACAAGGATGAAACCAAGGTCTCGGGACAGATTTCAGCATTCACAACTACTAGCATAAATTCAGGAGCAACTCCCTTGAAGGTGAAAGACTAAGCATAAAACTTACTGTCAAGAGAGGAGAACTAGGCCCACCCTCCTTCCACCAAAGAACGACTCATACAAGCAACAGACCTTCCAAGCATTGGAGATCCTGGGAATGCTACGCTACATTATTTTGCTTTTTGTTTTCCCTGACAACTTTAGGCAACACCACTTGTCTGAAAAAAAGGCAGTGCCCAGATGAGGAAAGGATTTGGGCTTCCATACTGCATGAGCCATTGTCTCTGTGACAACCACATCATCAGCTGGGAGGAACAGGTGCTTTTCAGGGCAGGAGGTCCAGCATGGAGGCAGCCATGGGTTGAGACTTGTCACAATGCCAGTAGGTTCTTTATTACCTTTCACTTCTGCAACACCATTGCAGAACAAGAAGGCAGAGGATAGATTGTACCTGTTTGTCTTGGTCCATCTACAAGATGTCCTCTAAGACAAATTATAGCAAGCTGGGTTATAGAACAGAATGTCTGCCCTGACAGGTAAGTATCACACAGGGCCCAGACCAAAAGTAGGATCAGACCACATAAGCACTTCAGACTCTACAGCCAAGAAGGCAAAACCACAGCAGCTGCCCTTCCACAAACAAACTGTGTCATGGCTCACAGCAGCTGAGACACAAAGAAAATTCCACATCCCTGCCAGCCCTTCTCCTCACCCTGCTCAAACTACAAATACTCAGACTTCTGAACAAGTAGGGCAGGCTGAACCAGCGTACCTTAGGATTGGGAAACTGCAGGTCGTAGATCATCAGATAAAACTAGTGACCATAAGTAGTCCTATTCTAGGTCACAAGCACCATAAAATGCTAACAAGTGGACGTGACATCCTTAGCAGCTCTCAGTAACGTGCTCCATAAGGAGATGTGGGGCTGGAGTGCATTACACGTCTTGCTGCAGCATTTTTTGTCAGTAATAACTTATTTTCAGTGTTCTAAACTAAGAAATGTATTGGAAATTGGTGCCTCATATGCATCCAATTCCTACTACATGACCTCTGCGCCTTGTTACACAGCAACTCAGTTTAACACAGGGTGCCAAATATTTAGTTACACTTCCGTCCCCTCTCCCAATGCACACGAACGACAAGCGACTTGAACAAAACAAATGGTTGAACTGGCAACACGGACTCTGCTTAGCATTCTCCCCAAGCAACCCTTAAGTAAGGAATTTTACAGGTTTTTGTTTTTTTGAGACACATCTTGACAAGTCTCCAGTTACAGATTAGAGGTATGTAAACCTCTTATTTTCAAGATCTGTACGGTATGCTGAGTATTTAGAGCCACAGGCAAGTCCCTCACAACCATGGAGCCTGCAGTACACATGACCACAGAACCATACTTTCTCTATGTTGCTCCACACCGTGCTTTAGGGCCATTACGTCTGGAAGGTAAGACCACGGTTTTAGTGTTGAGCCCCTTCCAGCTCCTGATCCACAGCCCCTCAGTGATCTTACAGGACTAATAAGCTATGACTAAGGTTTGGTAGCACATGTTAAGAAAAGGACTGAGGCCACATCTACTTCATATAGTGCTCTATCAATTCCCTCCTGCTGACAGGAGACGAGCTGCATATCACTTCAGTTTGACAGCTACATTACTCTAGCAGATAACAGCAGCTCTTTAACTCTATATTGAAAGCATTGTTTTGCCTTTTTTTTTTTTTTTTAAGAGCAGTAGCTCCCTTGTGAATAATTCAGTCACTATACTATTCATTCAGTGCCTTCGTAACTACTATATTTGATTTATCCTTAGAAACAACCCAAAAATGCCCCTGAGCCTTCAGTAAAAGAGATAAGTCATCTTCTACATTAGACATACCTGAGAGTGACAGGAGCCAGCTTTCCTGGTCCTGTTAGCCACACACTCCATGCTTCAGTGAACTCACAAAGGGGATACTGGGGCAGAGTTTCACACAGAGATCATGACCACACCTCCTAGTGGGGCCTCAACTGGACTGAGGGGTGCCAAGTTGGCTGGAGTGCAACAGGGTGATACAGCAATCCGTCAAAATCAGGCACACGAGCCCCTTGACACACCTTGTCCAGCCATCATGCCAGGAGCACAGGCTGCCAGCCCACCCCTGGCCAGCACAGCCTCATACCACTTACATGGCGCAGCCCTGACAGAAGAGAATCTGAACTTCTGGAAAAAAAGGAAAAACAAACAAACAACGAACAACAACAACAACAACAAAAAACAAACACAAAAAAAACCCAACAAACAAACCTAAAACCAACATACAAACCACAGTTGGACCACCTGTGCTCTGAAGAGAAGAGATTACACATTCCTGGGTTTACACCTTCTTCAGCACAGAAGTTTCTCAAGCTACCAAAAGTTTTTCAAGCAACCTTGAAACCCTGAAGCTTAACAGAATAAATTTCTCAGCATGTATTAATATTTACATGAGCTGTCCTTTAAATGCCTTGGCCAAAGAAGAAATCAACACTACAGCTACTGCACAACCCAATCTTGACAGGCTGACCTACCAGGGATACCTGACCCTGGAAGCCCATTTCCAACAGTACTGTCTGAGCCCAAACCCATGGGAAGGCAAAACCAAACAAAAAAAATCAAACGTTTACAAGTTTACCAAATATAAACAGTCTGAAACCTACAGAAATCCCTTGAGGTTAGAAAGTCAGCAAGTGAATTCCTAGCTGCATAAAAGTCTTGTTCCACTCAGGTGTTCCACTGTCATTTTCAGGGGACTTAATATTGCTGATATACCTGGTAATTCTTCCTAATGTTTTTCATTAACACAAAGAATGAGGTAGTGGATTGAATACAAATCCTCTCAATAATAGCAAATGCATCCTAGAATGACATGGTAAAACACAAGACAGTTCCATATAAAAGCCTTAAGAATCTCAGCACAATTTTCTTGCATAGCTGTGACAATTCTATTTCCTTCTCATCTAATTAAATTTTCAGGTCCCAAATAAACTATTAACAGCTAAATATTTTTTAGAACTAAACATATCTAAAACTAATGAATCTTAGCACACATCTGGCTTGAGGAAAGGTAAGAGCTTGGTTCCACAGCTACACTATCAGATTTTATCCTAGCAAAACACAGAATTACTCACGGTCAGTGCAAACAGCCGCAGACTTGCTGTGGAGAGACAGTGCCCGCAGCCTGAGCACCTGCCCTGCTAAGCTCTGCCTCAGCAGGCTCAGAGCCCACACCTGGGCAAAGGGGCACCTCTGCAAATACATTGAGCTCCGGCCATTCCACAAGCCCCTCAGCTGCTCCCCATGAGCTGTGCTCGAAGGGGCCCTGCTGCAAGCGCTGTCCTGTTCACCCCGGGGGCTGTGGCCCACACAGAAGCCCCAGGTGGAAGTCTGCTTTGCTCAGTCCCCACCAGCACAGCTGTGCTGGCAATTGCACAAAACGATGCTCCTTACTTGAAAGGTTTTAAGATCCACACTAGGAAATAAGCAAATAAAACAAATGAGAGCTGAGTAGCTTGGAAGGAGAAGAAAATAAAATAATTTATCTAATAGAGGAAAGTCCACCTGCTTTTCTGCACCTATCAAATCAGACCTATGCGATTTAAAATAAACTTTTGCCCTAATACCTAAAAGGAAACATTTCAGAGGAGGAACTAGCAAGACATACGTTGCATCCCCACCATTTAGGCTCCTAGAACTCCTATTCCAGGTCAGAAAGGAGGTGCAGATGCTCAGACTGACAACTCTTGGTTAACCCCGTCTCGGTTACTATGTGCTGGGCTTGCACCGCTCCGCAAGCGCGCACGGAGCTTCTTCCCAAGACTGTATGACCCAGTTCCACCGAAAGGAAGAGCAGCGAGGAGGGAGGGGGGACGGGAGGAGAGTCCCCAACCGGACTGGGCCACCGCGGTGCGCGGGCCCGGGAGCGCGTCCCCCGGGGAACCGGCGCGAGGAGACGGGCTCGACCCGGCCTCCCCTTGGTCGGGGCTAGGGTAGGCGGCGGCCGAGCTGGAGAAGGAGATGAGGAAGAGAGCACCGGCTGCAGCCCGGCTCCTCACCTGCGTCCCGGCCGGTGCAAAGGGCGATGCTTCCCAGCACCCAGTGGCGCCGCCAAGACTCGCTCTGAGGCCGGCCCCGGCCTGCTCCGCGGCCCTCACTGCCCCCGGCCCGCCCGCTCCCGCGGCGCCTTTTCGGGGAGGCGGTTTCAAAGGGCCCCCTCCACACCGCTCCGGCCCCGCCCGCCCGTCGTCCCTGCAGCCCCCGACGCCCGCGCCTCACCCGCCCCTTACCTCACGCCGCCGGCCAGCCACGGGCAGCGCTGGTGGTAGCCGCCGCCGCCAGCCGAGCCGGGGTATGGGGAGGGGCCGCGGCTTTGTGCCCGCCGCTCCGCGCCGCTCGGCTCCGCTCGGGCCGCCCCTCCCCTCACCCCGGAGCCGGCTCCCCCCCGGGGCCAGGCGCCTGCGCCATGCACCCGCCTCTCGCTCTGCTCCGGGATCACTCCGTGAGGCTGCTGGCCTGGAGAGAACCGCCTGGCCGGGCTGCTTGGCACAGCTCGGCTGCCGGCGCAATCCTCACCCAGTCCGGGCTGGGCCGCGGTGCTGCGCGGCGGGGCGGGGGCTGTGGCGGGGCAGGGGGGAGCTCCCGGAGCCACTCACCCCGCCGCTGTACCGCCCTCCGGCCAGCGCCGAGCGCAGCGGCGAGAGCCGGTAACGGCCAGAGGGACACCGGAGAGCCAGAGCGGATGGCAGAGGCGCTCCCGGAGGCCGGGCACGGCCGCTCCTCCGACCGGACGGCTGAACATCGGGCAGGACGCGGTGCCCCCAGGCTCAGCGGAGCCGTCCCACCGTCCTCAGCCTGGGTCACCGGGCCTGGCCCAGTCACGTCCCGTTACCTTCTGGGAGAAAGGGGGCTCTCCTCGTACACCCTTCTGTTTTGCCAGCTGACGAAAATAAATGGCAGCATTGATGCCGTTAGGACGGACACGTTCCACGAGTTTATTCGATTTATTTCACTGCAAGTTACTTAAGTAACAAAGCAACAAAAGCAAGCTTTTCCATCCGGCCTGTCAGCTGCTTTGTCCCTGAATAGAATACTCATCAAACCTGCTTGCACCCACACTGAGGACAGCAGCTGGCATGTCAAGCTTCATTAAGGAACATATTCAAAGATACACAGCAGTAGAAGAAATCTGAGTAAAGAGGGCAATAGTCATTCCAAAATCCAGACTATTAAAATGAAAGGTGGATGTCTACCTAGCTTTGAGGAAGTAGGACAAAGAAATGCTGTCTTATTTACAAGGCAGTGACATTTACATTAACCCACAGCTTCTGTGAAAGTGGCGGTTAACTTTCAGGCGTACGAGTCTGGTTGGCTCACGGATGCAGCCGCTTAATGCATCTGAGCAGCTTCTGCTGCTGCAGCTTTCACGTAACCTATAGCTGTCTTTTGACAAAGTGGTGTGAAATTTTTCTGGTGGCAGCTAAGGTAATTCTGCTTGCCAGCTGTGAAAGCAAGTGGCAAGTTCTGCAGCCTCTCTCAAGGGCCACTGAAACCTTCCTGCTCCATCTGCCATGCACACTACACAAAACATTGATGTGAGAAAGCATTTATCTTAAGGGATACTGTGACAGACTTTTCAGTCCCACTGCCTCTGGAAGCCGCTGGCATTTAATCAGGTAGCTTAGGAAATAATACTGAAGTCCAGATTTGTGGTCCCTGTCTTGGCACAGTTGTCAGAGCCCCCCCCCCCCACAGAGAGGGAGAGGCCCCCCAAAGCACATGAGAGCAGTTTGGTAAGGTGCTTGCCAGCCACAGAGGAAAACAAGAGCAAACGAGAGGCAGTAAATGAGAGGCAGGTTAGGGCACAGCCAGCCCTGCCAAACTCAAGCAGACCTGAGCTCTAATGATGGGAGGAAATTTACTGGAAAAGACTTTGCCACATCCAGCCTTTCACGTACCTGCCTTTAGCACCAGTGGGATGTCCCAGAAGACTTGACTAGTCCAGACAAGAAATAGCACTTAGCCTTCCCCAGGCTGCTGCATTGCTGTGTTAGGAACCCCAGTGAGGTGAGGTGTGAGGGAAGCTTTCCCATGTAATTCAGTTTTGACTAGGCCTGCGCAGTATGTCTTTTAGCTCTAAAAATGTCTTATTTCCATTGCAAGTGAAGAGGAAAACAATGTTACCAGATCTGCAACATCTTGAGTAGATCCTGAGGGATAGGAAACAGATTTGCTGATCTGTTGTCACACCCTGGAAACTGCAGCATGGAACAGCAACTATTAATTTGTTGTTAGATTCTCTCGCGGTAGCCATGGTATCTACAAGAGACTTTCCTCTTCCACTGGCTCCTGTTTGAGAACCTACTGCGAGATGTGCAGGAGGGAGAAGGGAAACAACAGCACTTTTCTAGAGGAAAGGCAGATGAGTCACTGGGATCCATCTGCTGTGTGCTGAACACATTGCTGCTGCACCCCAGGAAGACCTGTGAAGTCTCCTGGCCCTCCAGGGCCTGGTCATCCTCACTGATGGCTTCAGAGTGATCTTTTCTCACCTTAAAACACTATGTGTGTTTCAGTTTATAGCATGTGAGTGGTTACTTCAGCACATTCAAAATCTTATCCCAAGGCAGTATTGTACCTATTACACTTTGGGATGCAAATCCAATCTCTTGTTCTGATTTGCAAAACATCGGCGCTCAGCTGCAGTTCATAGCAAAGGAGGAGGGAGACAAGAATCAAACTGCATGAAGGATGCACAGCAAAAACTGATTAATAGCAAAACATGCTCAGTTGTTTTGTTTAGTTTTCAAAATTACATTTTTTCATC
>JANIJG010006926.1:8438-20883 GCA_024611175.1 Megaceryle torquata | reverse complement strand
AATAGGTGAGTTTTGCAAAGGGACATCTAGGCATCCAAATCTAAGATAAAGTTCCCGTATGAAGCTATCACAGGTAAATACATACGTGCAATGACATAGACTAATATGAACTCAATCTTGGTAAAATGTCTACAATTCTGGTTAAATCCTTTATAATTATTTTAAAATTTAAGAAAAGAAGATTAATCATACTTAAGGAAGACTCTGGGTGGCCACATCTCACATGGCCCCAGAACTCAGACGTGGTACAGTTCATCCTTTCAAATAAGGTTAAATCTGTCTGTGAGAAACACATTAGTACTTACAAAGCTACTACTAGATCTAACAGGCTATTGTCATAAAAAGTAAACAAAGACTCATGCATTTTCAAGTACATTTAACTTCTCTGATCTAGAAGCAATTTGGGCATGAGAAGACTGCACTGGCAGCATTAAAACTGTTGCTGCATTTAAACTGACATCAGTGCTCCTGTGAAACAGAAATATAACTATACATACTCCAGGTTTTTGGGGCTTTACACTCTTGTGACTTTAAAACACCATTACATGTTCCAAAAATTTGTAGCATAAGCATAAAATAAAAAATAATTGTATCTAAATCTTTATTTGCATTAAATAACAGCACTTAAATATGTGCCTTTCAAAATCATTCTAATGAGTCACACTTGAACATAAAAGATTTAATTTGAATAGGCAATTCTCAATTACACTGGGCAAGCAAGACATGCTCTGTCCACTTTAGTGTGTCATATATGAAAAATAGTTCCCTGATAGAATGCAGCACACATGCTGTGGGTAAGTTAAAAAAGTAATAAATAATGTAAAGAAAACTAACTAAAGGCAATGTGTTCAACTAGTGTAAGCAAGAGTTAATAAAATTAAATAAACTAGAGTATTTTAACAATTCCCTTCACCTCTCAGGAGCTTGAGAGGATAACAAAAGTAGACTGACAGTTTTTTCTATCACATTTGTAGAGTCTGCATCGGAGGAAACACCTTCAGTGAGATGCCAGGATGATTCTTTACATGGTTCATGTTTACCTAGAACTGCTTCCATAATGTGTTTTAGGGTGATCCCACATCTAAACTTGAGCTGTGGAGATGAAATTGGTGTTAAAATCCTGACTTCACTTAGCAGGTGCCCACCAAGGCTTTGTTACAGAATCCTGCTCTGCAATGTGTTCTCATTACCAGTTAGTTTCTGGCTTTATTTCAGACCACAGACTTTAATGGTTTAGAGATGATTACACAGAATCACTATGATTGGAAGAGACCTTTAAGATCATCAAGTCCAACCATTATCTAACTCTAACAGGACCACTACTACACCATATCCTTAAGCACCATATCTAGGTGGCTTTTAAATACATCAAGGGGTGGTGATTCACCCACTTCTCTGGGCAGCCTGTTCCAGTCTTTGATAACCCTTTCGATATAGCAGTTTTTCCTAACATCCAACCTAAGCCTCCCCTGGTGCAACTTGATGTTATTTCCTCTTGTTCTATCATTAGTTACTTGTAAGAAGAGACCAACACCTCCTTTCAGGTAGTTGTAGAGAGTGATAAGGTCTCCCCTCAGCCTCCTTTTTTTTCAGACTAAACCACTCCAGCTCCCACAGCCACTCCTCATAAGACTCATTCTCAAGAACTTTCACCAGCTTCGTTGCCCTTCTCTGGACCTGCTCCAGCATCTCAATGTCTTTCTTACACTGCAGTGCCCAAAACTCAACACAGCACTCAAGGTGTCAGTACAACTGTACAACCAGTGCTGAGTACAGTGGAACAATCACCTCTCTAGTCCTGCTGGCCACACTATTCCTGGTACAAGCCAGGATGCTGTTGGCCTTCTTGGCCACCTGGGCACACTGATGGCTCATGTTCAGCTGCTTGTCAATCAACACCCCCAGGTCCCTTTCTGCTAAGCAGCTTTCCAGCCACTCAGCCCAGAGCCTGTAGTGTTGTCTGGGGTTGTTGTGGCCCAAATGCAGGATTCATCACCTGGCTTTCTCGAAGCCCATATGAATGGCCTCAGCCCATCGATCCAGCCTGTCCAAGTCTCTCTGAAGAGCCTTCCTACTCTCAAGCAGATCAACACTCCCACTTTTGTCATCTGCAAACTTACTGGGTGCTCTCAATCTCCTCATCAAGATCATTGATAAAAAGATATTAAACAGGAATGGTCCCAGCACTGAACCCTGGGGAGCACCACTTGTGACCAGTTGCCAGGTGGATTTAACTCCATTCACCACCACTCTCTGGGCCCAGCCATCCAGCTGGTGTTTGATCCAGCAGAGCATATGTCTGTCCAGGCCTTGGGCAGACAGTTTTATCATGAGGATGCTGTGGAGAACAGTGTCAAAGACTTTGCTGAAGTCCGGGTAAACAACATCCGCAGCCTTTCCCACATTTCACCTTGTCATAGAAGGAGATGAGGTTCATTAAGCAGGGCCTGCCCTTCACGAACCCGTGCTGACTGGGCCTGATCACCTCATTGTCCTGTAAATGGGCCTAAATGACCCCATGATGATTTCTTGTCCCCTGGAAGGGCTGTGAGAAGAAATATTGGTAACAGGTTCCCCTGGATAAAACTGCAAAAGGGAAGCAGACAAGTTTATCAGCTTTTGAAACAAAGTTGCAAAGTATATTTACTTCTTAAAAAGGTACATGAAGATTTTGCTTTTTCACACTACAACATTAGGAATTTCTACTTAAAAACTGCTTCTTGCAAGAAAGCTGAGGTTGACAAAGAGAAGAATTTTTGATTTTGTAATAAGGTGCTCAGATATTTCTCTTGCCTTTTTGCTGCTACACTGACACATACAGACCCTGGCTTCAGCATCCCAACAGCAGGCAGACCTGAAAGGGAGCAGTGTCTCAAGATGTGAGATGTGACTGCAGTAGCTCATTGTCTCATTAATATTTGGTAGCAAGAAGCAGGACATAGCAGGTCAGAAAGCCCTCTTCACTCCTGTATTCCTGTGGCATCAGGAAACTCTCCTCAGAACCTCTTTGTGATTTCATTTTCCTATTTGGATCATATTGTTCAGCAAAATACGATTTCCTTCTCTAAGGTGAATTTTCTTCCTCTGCCTTTTTAAAGTTTTTATTTTTCAACCAAAATCAATGAAAAAAACCCCAATAAACAAAAACTTCAACAGTGCCAGCCAACCCAGAAGAGAGGAGTTCACTCCTCTTCCAGCAGGAAACGTGGAGAAAAAAAGTGTCTTAGAGAGAACCAGCCTCACAAAGCCAATGCAAATGCAATCACAAGTAGCTTTTCATCACAAAACCCAATAAGCGAGTGCCCACTGAAACACATTTTAGAATCAGGCCCTGAACAGGCTGAGAGCACATTTCAGCACTTAGATGAATGTTTCACACTGCACAGGATTAAGTCATTTTACTTCAACAAATGCCAGTTCATTTCTCTTTACCTACATGCATTATAAACTTTTAAAAGTAGATGTGTGATGGTGCTGAAACCTAATAAATAGCAATTTCACAAAGGGCACTGCATTGCAGTGTCAGAATAGATTTCCTTAGACTCAGGAGAGCAGCAGACAATCTGGGACACTTCTAGATGAAGGATACTGCCATAATCATGACAACAGCTACAATCACGACCAGGCAGGAGGAGTGTAAAAAGAGTTGGAGGAGACAAAGAGGTGCTCTAGTAGAAGCCCTATCCTCTCTGAACTTATTGCCAAAGTTCTCACTGACTTTAGCACAGTCAGGATCTCATCTGGTGTGTTTTGTAGGAATTTTGCCTACCCTAGGTCCACCTGTAAGCACAGGGGAAAAAATCATAGTATGTTACCCACCTGCAGCCTGCTGCCACTGATCAAAGCAAAGGAGGCAGTTACACATTTAGAAAATAAAATCTACAGTGTTCTTTAGCATTTCTGGTTTTATTTTTTCTACAGTTTGAAAAAAAGAAAAAATAAAACAAGCAAAGAAAAAGACTTTTCTACTTGACAGGTCACTTTTCAGAAATGCAGCATTTTCCAGATTAGCACAACCACTTTTGTTCACGACTTTCTACAAGAGGTTCTGTCCAAAAAAAACAAAACCAAAGACTGTCAAACCCACAGGACAAACAATTCGTCTCTTCAGCATTCCTCACAATCTGTGAAAATTGGGGCCACAAGCACATTTTCCTGACAAAGGTCAGGATTAGCTCTCAGTCTGGCAGTGATGTAATGTGCAGGGACTATCAAACAGTGTATGAATGGCTTGCTCACACCTGACATCCACCACTGCCAGGCTGGGATGCTGGCATAGGCCCCTGACCTGCTGATGTGCACTCTGCTCTTGAGTGCATACCCAAGGGCTTTGTGATCTCCTCAGCCTTTCTGGAGGGGTATTGTTTATTTAAATCTAACACAAGGTGATTCAAAGGGTGTGCAATCAGTAAATGTTCTAGCACCCAATAGACAGCAGCCATACATCCTTCTCCATGACCATCCCTCATAATGGAAGCTACCAGAAACAAGCTGTTGGAAGAGTTTGTACTGTATTTGTCAATGCTGGACTGAGCAGCCTGAGCTCCATATGTGGCAACGCCACCTCCAGCAGATCACAGAGTAAGAATCCATTAACCTACAGTAGGCAAAGTAGCTGGTTGCTTAACAGCATGAGGTTAGGAGGAACAAAAAAGCATGTTTACAAATGTGAAATGTTTATTGTTCTCTGGTGTTTTTTCATAGTGTTAGCATATTACTGAGATCCTCTTGTCAATGGGAATGAACACATGAAGGGTAATAAAAAATCTTTTGGCCTACACTGAGAAGCAGGCTGAAGCCAAAGCTGGATGATATACAGCAGCACAGAGTGAAGAAATAACAAGAAAGAGGTAGGTGGTAAAAAACTGAAAAGTAACGGTTCTGCCTCTGTATCTGACAGCAGAAATTGGTCTTCAGAGTCCCATAAATTGATGCTCCACAATATGGATTATAGCCGAGCTCAAATTAGTCATAAGGATCTAGCACAAAACTGCCAGGCCCTACCCACAGCAGGTAAGAAAGGTACCATTCAAACCAAGGCTGTCATTGATTTACTCTGGGGAAAATCCTCTTCACAACAGCAAACCTTTTGCTACATTCCAGCAGTATAGAAAACAGGCAAAATTCCTACAAAACACACCAGATGAGATCCTGACTGTGCTAAAGTCAGTGAGAACTTTGGCAATAAGTTCAGAGAGGATAGGGCTTCTACTAGAGATTAAAGATTAAAGACCTAAGGCAACAGGTCCTCTGCTCTCCTTATGAAAGAAAAGTCTAGCCACATGTAAACAAACCTGAGCAATGCTGAAGTTATGAACAAGAATTGTGTAGGGAACAGCTAATTCTTGAGCTAGCGCATCCTGTGAGTTTAGGCATAGCTATCTTCATTGCTCTCAGAGGTGGATGCACTGAGCTACTTCCTTGGAGGAAGGCGCTTGCTGACCACAGAAACTTCTGTTTCCCACAGACTCCAGAGAGTTACCCAGTTCACAGCACACACCTGCAACCTGCAGTCTAAATGTCACAGCTTCACAGCCCCATAGTGGCTTTTGCTGTTTGAGAATGCTGAAGGACAGCATTTTTGTTTCTCAGTAGTGTTACAGGGTTGAGATTTGTTATTCAGTGTTAGAATAAACGTGAGAATTTTTTATTATTTTTGCAAGAATAGAGTTGTGTTAAAAACATACATTTTCAAGACAGAAGTTCTACCTTTTAGCTTGAAATATAGTCCAATACGCCCTAGTGATTATTATGTTGCTGGCTAAGTTTTTAATTTTTGTCCAACAGATCATCAAGAAACTGGCAGAATGGGGACTCAGACTCCCACATGCTGCAAAAATACTTCACCAGCAACAAGAATAATGTCATTCCTCTTCCAGTCTCCTAGAAGTTCTGTAGACATGGATACACTTTTACAGAGTATTTGATTTTGGAAATGCATCATATTTTAATCAAAAATATAATTAAACAAAATCATTCTGAGCAGTTTTATTTGCCATGATACTCTCACTCGGGAGGCTACATGTCTCCAAAGTAGTGGCCAGAGAGAGGCCCTTGCTCCCTGTTTTTCTGTGACATAAGGTGTGAAGTGGCATAGAGCATCAGAGTCTAGACTTCCATGAGCTACAACAGAGAAGCTACAGGAAAGACAGTGCTTCACTGTGTAAAGCATTCTCTTCCAGAGCACATAATGAAAAATAACAGCATTCATTTTCAGAAGAAAAGCACAGAGCAATGCACCTTATGGAACCCAACCTTCCTGTCCATAACCAAAATTAACAAAGCCTTGTTGAAAGGCCAGGAGGGGCACTTGTACATTCATTATAGCCAGTTAATAATGCTCAGTTCACTTGTTCTACCTCAAGTAACAGATGGCAGTGCAGGTAAGATGGATATAGAAATATCACGGAGGTGATAATTACAGTTGGTTGCAACTATGCATCATTGCCCCACAATACTTGCTCTGACTGTGTCCTCTACACACTGCACCCAACAAACAGCATGGCCTGGGCTGGAGGCTGATGTGGCTGTGCACTCTCACACAGACTGGACAAAAGACTCAAATCATCCTGTCACACAAACACAGGGAGAATTACTAACACAAAGAACAGCCTGCAGTCTTTTCTTGTGGGGCAAAGAAGGATCTCCAAGGATGCAATTCAGCCAATACCTGGGTTGCACCACCAGCAAGCTGTGGCTGCTCCTCTCCTTTCTAATATTCTAAAATATATTCCTGGTTGTTGCATCCCACTTGCCATAAGAATGCTGCAAATTTACCAGCTGCTATTGCCACACAGAGACCTGATAAGGAAGGGACAAATTTGTCCTGTGGGAAAGAAAAAGGCCTTCCTCACAGAAGACTTAACAGTGGGTCCCAAGGAATTGTTAAAGAGGAATACACAATAAAAGCCAAGGTTTTAAAACTAAAATTTATGGGGCTGGTTCCTATTATATTGACAGTGACAAGCATTCTAAATCTGTCCATGCAGCTGCAGCACACACAGGGAAGAAAAAAGCTCTCTTACTAGTAAAGAATATTATCATCTCCCAAACAAGTGCTGGCAGGTCAAATGTTGAACACTGTTATAATGTAGCCTATTAGAAGAAAGATCCTACAGATGTTAGAACTGATGGAAAACTACTTTCCAGAGGAACTAAGTGGACTCTGTAGCACTTCTTGCTCTACCCAACTCTGAGATACTATTCTGAAATCAAATCCAACTCAAAGCAATGCTTTTACATAATTAAAATAAACTTAATTGACGACAGTCTTGCTGCAGGCACCAGAGGCTTTCCTGACTTGTTTCCTTGAATTTATGTAATTTATTTATGGATTATTCCCTTGCTTGCAAGCATTGAAACCAAAATCCATGCATTGTCTCAAAAAAAGAAAGTCAACAGAAAGCAAGTCAAGATATAAATTTGATCAGAAAACTTTCCGTGGACTCCTTCCTAGACTAGAATGACTCCATCTGTGCTATCTGTGTATATTGTTTTACATAACACAGCAACAGCTCATCATACAAGAGGTGGACATGATCCTTCTCCAGTTTTATGGGCTGCTCATTTTTGACCTTTCTCTCATTCAACCTGATAAGGACTAGAACTTCAAGCCACTTCAGTCAAATGAACATTCCCAGATGACAGGAATGATCAGTAAAGATATTACTGGAGAGATGTTCATAGAATCATCTAGGTTCAAAAAGACCTTTAAGATTATTGAATCCAACCATTAACCCTACTCTACCAAGTCCACCACTAAGCCATATCTCCAAAGCACCACATCTGTATGGCTTTTAAACATATCCAGGGATGGTGACTCCACCACCTCCCTGGGCAGCATGTTCCAATGCCTGACAACTCTTTCAGTGAAAAAATTTTTTCCTCATGTCCAGTTTAAACCTCCCCTGGTGCAGCTTGAGGCCATTCCCTCTTGATCTATCATTAGTTACTTGTAAGAAGAGACCAGAGCCTACCTCTCTACAACATCCTTTCAGGTAGTTGTAGAGAGCAATAAGGTCTCCCCTCAGCCTCCTTTTCTTCAGACTAAATAGTCCCAATTCCCACAGCCACTCCTCACAGACTCTTCACCAGCTTAGCTGCTCTTCTCTGGACCTTAATGTCTTTCTTGTATTGAGGGGCCCAAAATACAACAGAGTACTTACTCAAGGTGTGGCCTCACCAATGTCAAGTACAGAGGGACAATCACCTCCCTGATCCTGCTTGCCACACTATTTCTGATACAGTCCAGAATGCTGTTGGCCTTCTTGACCACCTGAGCACACTGCTGGCTCATATTCAGCCTCTTGTCAATCAGCATCAGGTCCCTTTCTGCCAAGCAGAAACTTTCCACACACTCCTCCCCGAGCCTGTAGCATTACCTGTGGTTGTTGTGATCCAAGTGCAGGACTTGGCATTTGGCCAGTGTACAGTGCACTTGTCCAGCAGTGCGTACGCCAATCCAGATCTAGGCCAGCCTGTTTTTTCATGAGAATGCTGTGGGAAATGGTGTTGAAGGCTTTGCAGAAGTCCCAGGAGAAAACATTCACAGCCTTTCCCGCATCCACTAGGTGGGTCATCTTGTCATAGAAGATCAGGTTCGTCAAGCAGGACCTGCCTTTCCTAAACCCATGGGCTGACTGGGCCTAATCGACTGTTTGTCCTATATATGCTGCATAATGGCACTCGGGATGTGTGACTCCTCCATGACCTTCCCTATTACTGAGGTCAGATTGACAGGTCTGTAGTTCCCCAGATCCTCCTTTTGGCCTTCTTGTAGATGAGAGTCACATTTGCTACCCTCCAGTCCACTGGGACCTCCCCAGTTAGCCAGGACTGCTGGTAAATGATGGAGAAAGTCTTGGTGGGTACATCTGCCAACTCCTTCAGTGCTCCCAGCTCCATAGACTTGTGTATATTTAAGTGGTGTAGCAGGTCATTGACTATTTCCTCTTGGATTGTGAAGGACTCATTCTGCACACACCCCCCCATCTTCCAGTTCAGGGGGCTGGTTGTCTAGAAAACAACTAGTTCTACTGCTAAAGACTAAAGCAAAGAAGGCATTAAGCACCTCAGCCTTTTTCTCATCCCTATGTTTCCCCCTGTATCCAATGAAGGGTGTTATTTCATTGAAACAAAACCAAAATTAACCACTGTGTCTATCTACACCTTTTGTCACTTAACTGCATCTATGGTTTCACATCATTTTGTGCTTCCTTTCAAGAATAGTGGGTGGACCAGGAATGAAATCTCTTTGCATTTTTGCATGACTCCTTGAAGAGGAAGACAACAACAAAAACTACAAAATAACCTGAACTACCTTCACCATGGGCTAAGTTTTAATTTTTTTAACAATATTTCATTTTGCATAGCTACTACAAGACTGCAGCATGCCTGCCAGAAGAGTGTCAAACAATTTTTTCTATTAAATTGAGAAAAAGAAAGTCACAGAAAGAAAGATAAATACTTTATGTTAAATTAACGAGTGCCTTATCTCAGTGGAGAATATTGCACTAGAGTCATAATACACAACCTGCCTGTTGAAAAAGTCCTTGGGATGGGGCAGCTTCTTGGTTGAACAAGTGGAATTTCATCAGTTAGACAATGTCTAAATGACTGTATCCAGCTCAGATTGGTGTTACTCTGCAAATATTTTGATTTCTCTTATTTCAGAACAAAAGAATATAAAAACCATGGAGATATTCAGACAAGACATCAATAAAAATACATACCAAAATAATGAGAAAGAATAACAGAAGTCTAGAACAAATTAAATTCCTATGACAATTTTTAAGAATAGTTATGTCTTAATAACAGTAGCAAGATGATAAAGGGACCTGGAGAAGCTGGAGAAATGGGCCCAGGTGAACCTCATGAGGTTCAACAAGATCAGGTACAGGGTCCTGTACTTGGGTCAGAAAAGTCCTCGTTATCAGTACAGGCTAGGGGTGATAGAATGCAGCCTTGTGGAAAAGGACTTGGGGATTCTGGTGGGCAAGAAGCTGGACATGAGCCAACAATGCACACTTACAGCCCAAAAGGCCAACTGCATCCAAGGCTGCATCAAAAGAAGCGTGGACAACAGATCAAGAGTGGTAATTCTGCCACTTTATTCTGGTGAGACCTCACCTGGAGTACTTCATCCAGATCTGGAGCCCTCAACACAGGAAGGACATGGACTTGATGGAGCAGGTGAAGAAGAAGGCCACAAAGATGATCAAGAGAGCTGGAACACCTCTCCTGTGAGGACAGGCTGAGGGAGTTTGGTTTGTTCATCCCAGAGAAGTGAAGGCTCTGGGGAGACATTATAGTGGCTTTCCAGTACCTGAAGGAGGCCTCCAAGAAAGCTGGAGAGGGCCTGTTTACAAGGGCATGTAGAGATAGGATATGGGGCAATGGTTTTAACCTAGGGTTAGATTTAGGGGTAGATTTAGAAGGGTAGATTTAGATTAGACATTAGGAAGAAGTTCTTTACTCTGTGAGTGGTGGAACACTGGAACAGGTTGCCCAGGGAGGTGGTGGAGTCCCCATCCCTGGAGGCATTCAAGGTGGGGCTTGACGAAGTTCTGAGCAACCTGCTCTAGTTGAGGTTGCCCCTGCTCTCAGCAGGAGGGGTTGGACTAGATGACTTCTAGAGGTCCATTCCAGTCTAAGGCATTCTGTGATGACTCTGAAGTACCATGGAGTACTATAGTCTTTACTTCAAAGTGCTTGGTACTGCTCAGATGATTACACTTTTCCCACTATTCTGGCTTCCAGTCTTTGTTGTGCAAAGTCCAACATTAAAATTTAACAATAAAATAAAAATTATAAAAAACCTAAACCAAGGTATGGGTAATCTTAGATGAGATCAGAAATGAAATAAATTTATGTATAGGGAGCAAAGCCAGCTTTCAATAAAACAATTAAAAGCTAAAGGCTCCTACTCAAAGCATTTTGGAAGAGGCTGATGATAATACAAGTGACCAAATTTAACCACTACCAAGAAAGGGCATGTAGCATCACTGTTTCCTCTTGCCAAGTATTGTCACTCTCGCCAGGCCTGAGCTCCTGTGCCAATTTCAGCTGTTCAGCCTTTGACTCTCACTTGACCAGAAGCCACCAGTTTTCTACCAACATAAGCTAAGGCTACGTAGGGTCCTAATGCCATTTCCAAACATAATCATGTAGAGCATCATCACAGGGTGCAGTATTTTCAGATTCTCTGGAAAATCCTTCAAGTTAACATTTAGCTGCCTCAAAATATTTTACAACTACTGTCCTGTATTAAACAGGATACAGAGAGTGTCCAAAGGGCTATTTAGTATTTTCCCCATCTCCCTTCACTCTAAGCACAATGTAAACCTTGGGTAGCAGAAGAGCAGCACACCATACAGAGCTTGCTTCTCCCACTGGCACTATAGATATGCCACAACTTAATCCCATTTGTAACATTATTTAAACAGGCAGGTTTTTTATGTGGAGAAAATTCAGTAGCAGGATACTCAATACGAAATTAAAGTTTTCTGTGTATCTAACAATCTGAGGGTGAATGATGATGTAGCATGTTTTTAGATCTCATGGAATTATTTAGGTTAGCTGAGTTTACAAGGTAGCTGTAGAGACTCAAAAAAGAAAATAAATTCTGCTGGATGAACACATAACATAGTGGCTTTTTTGTAACAGGCACAGGAAAATTCATTACTTTGCTCAGGCCCCTGTCAGAGACAAAATATTAGTCTAGTCGAACCTCCAGTCTGATTTGGTCTGGGAGTTATACTCCAGACTCATTCTCCAGGGTTTTCCATTAAGACCCTTGTCTATATTTTAGATAACAGCAACCATTTTGCTATTTCATCTTATTTTCATTGCAGCTGGTGGTAGGTTTAAGGTCCCTGTAACTATGTAATTTTTTTTTTTTTTCAGAAATTTTAGGTAATTCCCGTTCCCCTTTCATTGTTGTATCTTCTGAAGGGAAGTGCATCTCACTAGCACCTCCTTCCAAGCCTGCAGACATTCCTACAGTTCCTGGATCATCTTCAGAGCACCCCTACCCACCACAGAGCAGATTGTGCACTCTGAGCATTGCCTCCCTCGACCTGCTGGCCATGCTCTTCCTAATGCATCCCAGGATGACAATGACAAAGCAGCACGATGGGTCACAGGTCACGGAAAAAATGTCCACTGCCAGATCATAGATTCTGAATTTATCATTCTTTCAGACCACTGATAAATTTTAAGTACAATTTATGTTAAAAAATACAGGGTGATCTCACCAGTTCACTATGTCACTCATAACTCAATGACTACTTTATATAATAGCTAGCTAAAAACTAAGCTAGAAGTTTGTCAAAAGGGGAATACTGGTAAGTAATCCAAGTGGACTGACAGAGTCACACATATACATGACTGCAGTCATGTAACTCACAACCATAAATCCATTAAAAGAGCTAAGGAAACTCCAGTA
>JANIJG010006925.1:67072-131292 GCA_024611175.1 Megaceryle torquata | reverse complement strand
CCCCCTTAAAATGAAATATTTTATCTTGCAGCCTATGCATGTGCCATATTTTGTATTTATGAGGAGGCAAGTGAGAAGGTTATGTGAAGCACAATATTGTTTAAATGGTTGAAATGAGTGAATACCAGACATCCTTGTTAAGAGTTATAAATGCTAAAGATTTAAAATGCATAAGTGCTGAAAACATTAACATTAAGCTCCACCACAGTTGTGCAGTGTAATATATCAAGAAATTTATTAAAGTCTCAACATCCTTTCCTCAGAGGGGAAGAAGGGGAGACTTGTGTGATAGGTGTTTGCTTTAATGTTCCAAAAAGCTTCTTTATCATGTCTATCTAATAAGAATCAGTTTGGTGCAGCAGAGGTGTAGAAATAAATAGAAGCAGTTGGTGCTGAGGTCCATCCATATAATCTGTCACTTGTGGATTTGGTCCAGTTTCCCCCTTGTCCAGCCACCCTGCAGGACGTGCAGTTAGAGGCTGTCTGAAGGACTGATGCAATGTTCAGTCCTTTATATCTCCATTCTTGTCTGGAGAACATTTGATTCATACCTGGCCTGGAGCTGCAGTTTGCTTTAAAAGGGGTCTAGTCATACAGCAGAATTGTCCTATGGCTTAAGCTAGTGCACAGTAGTGGGGATGGTAGGGATTTGTTTTAAAACCACTTTACTGCTCCAAACCAAAATACTAAGTGCTTTAGAGATCTCGCAGTTTCTTAAGAGATTGACATGTAGCCAGGGTGCTGGTGAATAGATTGGAAACTGGGTAGCTGCTGCTGCCTTCACTGGCCAAGATACAGTTA
The DNA here is from genome assembly GCA_024611175.1 of Megaceryle torquata. NCBI lineage: Eukaryota > Metazoa > Chordata > Aves > Coraciiformes > Cerylidae > Megaceryle > Megaceryle torquata. The sequence goes on along the minus strand of JANIJG010006925.1, from coordinate 130,491 downwards.
AAACTACTGGCCCTTGCCAGCAGCACAACTAGTAGCACTGCAGTATGGTTATCTTTACCATACTCTATGAAATTGCACTGGCAGCTCAGTCACTGAGTGTTTCAGCTCTGTCTCCTACCCAGCTGCTTTGTCTCTCCACTTTAAAACTTTGGAATAGGGAACCAGATCCAAGAATGGCAGTTGTTTAGTCTTACCTCTTAACTTCAGTAAAAAACTTTAATGAATTTCCTCTTTGCTCTTCAAATTCTGTGAGGAGCTGTTACCAGGACTCTGATATCAGCATGTGTATCAATAATTGAGATGGTAAATTTGAATTGACACATTTAGGAGGTTTAGTGTAAGTCACCAAAATCCTTTTCCTGGTGTGAAATCCCCGATGTGCAAACAGGTGCCAGTAAGAGTTAAGCCAAAATCTCACCGTAGTCATTTCTGATAAAGAGTGGGTGTGCACAGTTAATGCTTTAATACCTAGAGCAGATCTGTACCTAGTTATGGTTTTCAGGTAACTGCAGTTTCTTTGCCATCTCTTTACCACTTTAAAGTTTTATTTATCAAAGAAATAATGGGTTTAATTTTCTTGTAGATAAGCATCACCCTGATGTAGATGGGTTGATGCATTATTGCAAGGATGCACAGATGCATGTATTGCATGTATTTTACCAAAATGAAAGAGTGGCTGTAGTTTAGTGTGACTGGCCAAAGTAGTGTGTCAGCTTTTTAAAGTTTTCTTTTAAAAATTACATCTGTAGATGTAATTACTCTGACGTGGCCTCTTCCCACTAGGAGGGTTGTGGTGGTGTTTTTGGTTTTGGTGTTTTCTTTTTTCAATTTCAGAGGGTATCCCGTTACTGGACTTATAATCTAGGTAATGTAGATTAAGGATGGAAGAAAAACTGGTTTTTGTGGTGTGGGTTTTTTTTTTGTTTGTTTTTGGTTGGTGTTTTTTTGTGTGTGTGTGGGGGGGGTTGTTTTGTTTTGGGGTTGTGTGTGGTGTGTGTTGTTGTGTTGTTTTTTTTTGTTGTTGTTGTTGAATTTAATGATGGTACCTGCTCAGAGTACTGTAGAAGGTCTGTAGCAGATGAGGTTTAAATCCTCTCTGCTTCCCTAGCCTAGCTGTTTAGTCTGAGAATGGGGTGTTTTTTGAAGTGGTTCAAATAGCTGCATATCTTTTATTTTTTTTTTTTTTTTACAATGAAACTGAGCTGAAAATACAGTGGTCATTTTGATTGTCTTTATGATGACTGAAGAAATCAAAGTTTCCATAATGCAAACTCAAAATACATTATTAGATACCCAAGAGACTAAATTTGACATGATTAGTGGTAACTGTAGGTGTCTACTCCACAGTAGTGAGAGCTGGGACATAAGTATCTGCATGCACACCTTGGAAGTTAATACAGATCAGTTTGCCCATAAGGTATCAACGTGTGATTCGTGACTGTTTTCATCTTTGAATCCAAAACCTGGCTGTGAATACTCACTTTCTATCAAAAGGGTTAAGTATATTGACAGAGAGATGTGAAGGAAACTTTGAGGAAAGGAAAATGTGAACAGTTAAGTTGTACTTCTGGCAACATCAGGACTGCCTTCCAGGTGATTAGATTGTTATTCTTTAAGACAACTTACAGGTCTCATCTTCATTCCTCTTCACTAAATGCTTACCTTATAATGTCCTGCCTGTGTCTTCCCTTTCCTGGGGTTTTTGGTTATGCTAAAGGATTGACAAGCTGGTGACTTCTTTTGGGTAGTAGCAGGGCAAGGGTGATTCACAGAACCAGCCCAAAATCAGGAACTGAAAACAGGATCTGAAAATGGGGAAGGAACTTGTAAATAAAAGTGTTCAAATAAAGTGTAAACACACTCTGCACGTACAGATGGAGACTGGTGTTTGACTGCAGAATGGCTTGTAGAAGCAGGTGTAGCAATATTGTATGTAACACTAAGCAGAGTTGTAGTTTAAAATTCAGTTTAGTTGCATCATTGCAAATGAAGCAGTCATCTTGTGGAAGTGGCTATGTACTGGTTAGTTATGGAGTAAACCCTGTTTGCTGTTACCTAGCTGACTGGTTTCAAAGAGATCACAGAAATCAATCTGGCTTTTCTTAGTGTTGCTCTTGGATCCAAATTAAATTGGTATTTTTGCTTGTCACTGCATCATACCAAAAAGTCTTATTTTGCAGTTGCTTGTTCCAAAATAGCACTTACTGTTGGTAGATTTTGTGTGAAAGAAACAGGATGGTTTTGTTATTTAAATAATATCAAACTACAGATACTCGATTATTTTTAAAATATGATAGTAGGAGAGGTTGTGTGGAGTCTTTTGGTTTAAGAAATAACATGGTTTGCCAAATAAGCAGACTTTGCACAGGGATAAACACTATATTTTTGGGATTCTTGAAATTCTCAAAGGGGAAAAAATACAAACTTCTAGAAGTTACTGAGAATTCACTGGTAAAACCTTCCTCCAGAAGGCTTTGAGGGTGGCAGTTATTGAATGAGAGAACTGTCTTGGAGTTGGTGCTTAACCTCTCACTTGCAGTAGAAAGTTCCAGTAGCCCATGACCTGCAGCTCTTTTAATCCCATCTTTGCAGTTTGTTGTCATTGTACCGCCTGCTTAGGAGAGGATTGGAAGGTTGCAGTTCCCCTACAGACACCATGTGGCTGTACCATAGCTTTAGGCTTTTGGGGCTATTTAAAGCTTGTAGAATTGCAGCCTGGGATCTGGACCTTGTTAGTTTGTGCACATCCTAAGGAGCAGTCTCTGGCCTAAATTGCTCACTGTCACAGTACTCCTTACAGAGGGATGGAGGGAGAGGGGAGCAGAACAGAGGCACGGGGAAGAGATTTCGCTTGCCCAGAGTACCAGGTGAAGTCTTAAATCTTCAGTTTTGACAACTGCTTTTCAAAATGCTGACTTCAAAGAATGAAAGCACTCAAGTAGAAGCTGCTTGGTACAGATGTTGGTTTTAGTCCTGATGATGACGACTGCCTTAACGTAACTACTTGCTGAAAGTAATACATGTATTTGTTGTACAGCTGTGGTAGATATGTTTTCAGTACATAGTCTTACTTTGCTGATAAGTTATTGCAGTGTGAGGGAAAAAAACAAGTCTTAAAAGACAAAAGTGATGCTGAAGACCAGAGTTAACACAGCTAAACCATGAAATGTAGAATTAAGTTTTGTTGCTCTTCCTCTGCATCTTTGTTTAATATGAAAATGTAGGGTTGTCTTAGAATTTAAGTAACAAAGGATGGAGTAACATGCTTGGGTCTGTAACTGTAGGACTTTTGCAGTAAAAACTCTCACGGTTTTGGTGCAACTTTTCTGACTGCTTGTCAGTGTGCACCCCTTTTAATAAGCGTTTTGCTCTAGAATATGCATATAATCAACAAACCTGTTTTTTTTTTTTTTAATATTGACTTCGTTCACATAGGAGAGGAAAAAGCCAGAATTAGGGGTGTGCTGTTGACAGAATTATCCTGGCTGTTCTGAAGTGCACTGTTAAAGAGGACTCAATGTAAATTAAAAGTGAAGTTGGGGAGGGGGAATGGGATGGACACACTGGGGCCTCCAGGGGAGACTTAAGAGTCTGCTGGAGCTTATTCCAAGTGGAGGGCTGTATTGAAATGCTCAGCAATCAGTTAACTTTATTATCCTCTAAATTGAGACTTTAACAAAATATTTTGAAGTCTGTTACCCTTCATTGCAAACTGTTGTAAGTTCATTGTTTGTTCCTATATTTGTTTCTGCAGTTGTGTGTATAAATGTGTATGCCAGCAGCATTCGGAACAGATGTATAGTGACCTAATAAAAAAGATAACTAACCACTTAGAGAGAGTCTCAAAGGAGCTGCAGGTAAGAAGCTGCACAATCTAATTCTGTCTTTCCTGGGATCTGTGGTTATATCTGAGCAGCATGTAGATGGCCCATGGAGGGGATTGCCATTAAGACTGATTGAAACTTGCTTACTAAATTGTGGACTAGTTCATTCACAAACTGGCTGTCAGAGAGAGTACCAACTACTAGATCCAATTGCATGGCACTGACTAGCCTTCGAGATCTGAACCACGTGGAGAGCAGTGGCTCTATAGAATCTAGAGTCAAAGATTAGGGAATGGGAAATCTACAGTATAATATAGGATGTAAATGCTTCAGTCAAACATGATTTGAGCACGAGACGTGGATGCTGCCATTGCTGTCTTACTCTGTATAAATAGTTTATGATCCTTGTGCATCACAAGCGGCACAAAAAGGAAAATCTTAAGAGGAAAAAAGGATGGGAATTAAATATTAATCATGTATAAATTAAGAATTATTGCATATGAAAGTTTTGTGCTGCAGTTTATTCTGCATTTTTCTTGCCTATCTCTAGATGTCAGTGGTTTACAGCAGTCCTAATACAATTTGTATATCCCTATCCTTCTCTGCATCCATGTTTGTTTTCATGTGTGTTCTTGTTGAAAATTCATTTCAGGCTAGAATCTCCAGACATGCTCTTGAAATTGTCATTGCTGTAGTAGCAACACTGTTTTATTTCCCTACAGCTTTTGTCGCTTCCCTAACTGATGTTTGAGTTCCATACTGCCTTGCAGTAGAGATGCCTAAAATACAGCAGCTACTTCAGTGCCTCTAATAACTGACAACTAATTTCTGTCAGTCAAAAGCAGTTTTACTACTTTTAACTGCATCAGGTACTTCTGTCTAAGCGTGCAGTCCTATCAAGATATACAGCACTGTGATTGCTCTGCCACCTCTGTCATTTTACTCTTCCTCTTCTTGCTTTCCTTACAAAGAAAAATAACCACACTGCATTTAATGGGCATGGTCTTTGGGGCAGTCTGACTATAAAGCATCTTGGTTTTCTTGAGCTAGATTCTTCTGCTGCTTTTCTCATTTACAATTTCTTTATTCCTCATGAAATGATGTCTTTGATATTCTGTAAAAAAAAATAAAAATGTTTGGAGTAGATGGACATGGTGTTTAAAAAAAAGCCTTCCTTTATTTCTGCTGAGCACCAGCCTGTACATTTTTCTTCTGCTTGTGAGAGCTAAGAATGATTGGAGCTGTACAGGTTTAGCCAGTTTCCCCGATACATCCCATGGTAGTGTACTGTATTACTTTGCTTTGAATTTGGAAATATCCCAAATTCTTGACTCCGTGGTAGTCCTTGATTGTTCCCTCAAATTCCAAAAGTGACTGAGGCAGCTGCTTGCCAAGTTTCCTTTGCCCATATGTGCATTAAATGCTTCTGCCTAAAAACAAGGCTGTGTTCTGAACATCAGCTGACGAAAGAATAATTTGGAGAACTATTTAACGCAATCTTTGTCTTGCAAAAGTTTTCTTATGTAGGTTATGCCTCGTGGCAGGTGGCAAGAGGACTGTAATATAACATGATACCATCTTTGAGTGTATTACATGAGTTTTGTCTGACATGGACATGCCTTTGGTTCTGGATGGTAAATCCATCCTTTTTGAGCTGCCTGAGGTAAAACTCATGTGCCTTAGAAAATTGTCTTATAAAGAAACTGTTTCAGCTGAGGTTTGTGAAGTTTACTTGTAAGAAGTTACTACATTTTAGATGTTATCCTGATACTACTTTCATCTTAATACATTTTGGTGACATTCAGACATGGGTTTTATGTTGAAAATGTGGTGCTAGATCTTTAACAACAACAAATTGCTAATTACTTCGTAAATGTTGGTCGCTTGAAGGTTTCTGGTTCATGCAGGCAAACAAAAACCTCACATATTGTGAGTTTTCTCATAGTCACATATTGTGAATCCTTTTAATGCACAGTCTGTGGGGTTTTGCTTTCTCTGACAAACTCCTTCCCCCTGTCAACAGTATTTAAAGTAATGGTAGGGTTCTGTTTAATCGGCAAGATGTGACTTGATGCAAGATTTATTTATTGTGTGCAGAGATGCAAATGTAGCCCAATAGAGTTAGGAATGTTGGTTTGTGTGAGGGAGTTGGTTGTGCAGACTGAAATGGCAGGCAAATGCAATGTGTTGTTCTGGACAAACCAAGCAACATCTCTACTTAGAAGTGCAATAGCTTAATGGCAGAAGGGTTGCAGAATACCTTTGTGTAACTAACGTGCCAGAGCAAGCTATTTCCTACAGGAACCACTCATCAAAAGCAGTAAAACTGTCAGATACTAAGTAATAGAAGTGGGAACATCTCAGGGACCAGTCAGACTTGCTCCTGTGTGGTTCTAGCCTTATTGGAGTTTGTCATCTTTCTGTGAAAACTTTCTGCAGAAACTCTTATTATTATTATTCCCCCTTCCTGTTGTGTGCTTAGCCCTTGGCTTGCCTGACCAGTTGACCTCAGCTGAAGGCAGCAGAGTGCTGGGCACTTGAGTGTCCTGAGCTGGGTGTCCCACATGCTGCCACTGGGGCCCTGTGACCACATAGGTACACAAGGACATGCACACACTCCCTGCTCATCCAGGCTGTAACACCTTGTGTGGCATTAGTGTCTCCCACTGTGTGCACTCCTGAAGGTTTGCTTCTTGGGTTTTCACCAAAAAAAAAAAAAAAAAAGTAATAATTTTCAGTGGTGGCAGAGGTATTCTGAAAATGTGGGTGGGCTGATGTAGTCACTGCATCTTGGACACTGGGTGAAAAGCCCTGAATGTTGCCGGCTGAGTAATAGAGCATTTAGATGAGATTAATTGCTTGTGATCAGACCATCAAGTCTTTGATATGTGCTTCCTATATTCCAAGGCATTTCTACCTCCTTCCTTAATATGTATGTAAGCAAATGATCTTCTCTTCAGGCTGTTTCAGTTACAGAGACACTCTGAGCAAAGATTACCTTCCTTGTTTGCAACTGAAGTCTGACCAGCTTTTCTGCATTAATAATACTGAGTTTTGCCATGTGGAGCTTCTAGCAGTTGAGAATTAATTCTCCAGAATTCTTGACTTTAAGATTTTTTTTTTCTCTGCTTAAAAAAAGAGTGCTTGCAGAAAACACAAATGAACATGTTTCCTGCTGTCTTGACATCTGTGAAGTCTTTAGTAAAACAATGATTTTTTTTCCAAGTTACTTTATTTAGAAACATTTTATTGGTAATGGACATAGCCCATTATGTTGTGGTTTAAAATAATGACAGCTGTTTTTGTGGGTAAGTACCAAGCCATTCAGATGTACAAGATAGGGTGGATGCACAAGCATATGCTTTCAAATTAAATATGTCTCTTTTTAAAATGAATAAAACTATATTTGCATTTGGCACTAGTGTTTCTGGCTTACCTTGTTCTTATGCACTCTGATAAAGTCATTTAAAATTAAGTACTCTGCCCATTATGCATCTCTTCAGCAAAAGAAACTGGAAAGTACTTTAAGCATTGACAGTTAAAAAGGCACTGAAGCATTGAGCTGGCTCACAGTAAAGTAGCTTTTTTTTTTTGTGCAAATGTAGTAGAATATTTTCATTTTAGAGTGAATAATCTTAATTCCTTTAGGAAATGACTGAGAGCTGAAAAGCAGTTCTTTTTCATGTTGCACCCTCTTTTTATTTAGAGGAAAGAGAAATAGAGGTCTATTAATTTTCTTGTGTATTGTCTTTTTTGGTTTTCCTGTCTTGACCAGAAACAGTTGAGAGACCTTCCAGTACCTGAAGGGAGTCTATAAAAAGACTGGAGAGGGCCTTTTTACAAAGGCCTGGAGTGAAAGGACGAGGAGTAATGGTTTTAAATTAGAAAGGAGTGGATTTAGATTAGAAATAAGGAGGAAGTTCTTTACCATGAGAGTGGTGGAGCACTGGAACAGGTTGCCCAGTGACGTGGTTGAGGCCCCATCCATGGAGACATTCAAGGTAGGGCTTGAGAGAGCTCTGAGCACCCTGCTCTAGTTGAGGATGTCCCTGCTCTCAGCATGGGGGGTTGGACTGGATGACCTCTGGAGCTCCCTTCCAACCAAGACGTTTCTATGAATTCGCTAACTAGATGTAGTTTTTATGTTCATTGAAGTTACTAAGTGAGAACCAGTCTTTCTCTGAGTAAACAAACACTGGTTTGCTTGCATTGTTTCTATTTTAAAACAAACAGAAGGTAGAGCTAAGCCACCAGAATTTCTTGCTTAAATTCCATCTGTCTTAAAGCACTGGATTAAATTTGGAGCCAGTTGCTGATAGTGTACTTTGGCTCTTGGAACACTCCAGAGGGCTTGGGGGTTTTTCCTCCTCTCTTATGGCTTGAGATATGTGTGAATATGTTGTTTTGTTTTGTTTTGTTTTTTAATTAGGAACAATATATTTTTTTAATAGTGAACATGACTGAGCTGAGTTGTTCTGGTTTGAGTTAGAACAGAACAGTTCTCTTCAGTGACTTTACTTTTCATCTCAGTCTTCTAACTGCACTTTCAGAAGTCAACAGTAAGTTTTCCCAGGTAGTGGCTGCTTCTAGTGGTGATAGCACCCAGTGTTTAGAGTTAGTACCAAGGTATGCAGACCAAGGCCACTGATGGATCTTGTGTAGCATATTGAGTGGTGCAGAAAGCAAAAAGCCTCATCTGTGGGGAGGAGCCAACAGGACAGGTGACCCCAAACTGACCAACAAGGTATTCTATCCCATAGACATCATATTAAGGGTCAAGCTGTCTTCTTCAATGGCCGGCATCGAAGGAGGACTCTATCCATTCTACCTTTGATCCTGATCCATGTGTTCCTGAATCCACTACCAGAAACCAGCTTCTGTAACTAGTTCCTGACTGCTGCTGAGTTCAGCCTGGGACTTCCCAGTGCCTGCTCCAGAGCATCAGTGGTGTCAGTGATATAACTGCCATCACAGGGGTTGGATTTGATACTGGTTTTGTATATATTCCATTTTATTCTCATTAAAGCTGTTCTGGTTCCCTGTTTTAATCATTAAGTCTCTCTCCCTTATTCCCCTTCTCTTCCCTGTGGGGATGGTTAACAGAGAGCATCTGTTATAGGCCTAGCAGACTTCCCTGACCCTAAATATTGCCACTGGTGTTGGTAGATAATTTGCATGGCTGCAGCATGGCCCCCAGGACTAGGAGATTCAGGGTATTTGCTGTGCAATGCCAGAAAGCTTTCCTACTTCATATTAATCCTTATGGCTTCTCATCCTTCTGTCTTTTCAGTGCCCAAACCAGTTGGTGCAGTGTATGAAAATACTGCCTCACCTGTAGTTTCCTTGGAAGAATATGCATTGGAGTCAGGTTACTGTAGAAGCCATTCCACTGTTTTGAAGGCTGCCAAATCTTGGGAACTGAGTGCCTTGTGTCACGTCGCTGTCAGCTGCCATCTGTTCTTAGAAATAAGTCTGTTGTGGACAACCTGTTCCTCCCTCGTCTTTTCCTTTCTTCCTTTCTGTCTCACTTTTTTACCTTCCACTTTTCCCCTGTGGTTATATAGAGTTTTGCCATCCAGTGATGAGGAGCCTGTCATTTCCTGCCCCACTCTTTCTGAAACATTAATCTGATTAGTACAGATGCCTTACTCCAAACTTCAGATGAGATTCTGAACGTGCGGATTTGTCTTTTAGAAACAGTTGTGTAACTTCCAGTATTTCCCTGATTACAGGAGTAAATGCATGAAGCTTAAGTGGCTTGTTATGTTTACCTTGTGAACTTTGCATAGAGTCAATGTCATCTAGCTGGTTTTGTGTAAACTTTGTAACTCAGATTGTTAAAGAAGTTATATTAGACTTTAGTAATGTACTTACAGGAGACTGGGTTATGTACTCCACCCCCATGAAGAGAAGCCCATTCTTATGACAGTGTTTGTGTGGGCATTGTCTTACTGGCTAGCTATATGAGAAAGTGAACCTTCTGCAGGAGTTGTCTCATCTCTTTTAGCAAAGAAATAACACTCAAATTAGCTCTTATTTATTTGAAATTAGTTGATGACCTGAAATAATTTCTATACTTCCAGTAGTTTCTCAGCTATGTAGGAAACAAATTTGCCTGCTCTATTTTCTGCCTGTAGAAAAGATCAGAAATAGAGGTGGAAAATGGAAATGGAGAATTTGCTTTTTCTAACTCTTTTTCTTACTAAATGTGTTAAATCACTAATATTTCTTAAAGTCCCATTTGGGTCAACTGCATGATCTGTTAATCTTGACAGTCTGCTTTTTAAAGAGGAGATTCAGACTGGTCATTTGTTTGGTCCATAATACTTAAAAGCTTAAAAAAAATACCACAACATCTCCACACACAAAAAACCAAACCCCAAAAAAAAAAAAAAAAAAAAAAAACCCCCCCCCCCCAAAAAAAAAGAAAAAAAAAAAAAAGAAGAAAAAAAAAAAAACCAAACCAGTGCCGTAGGCATTTATCCATCAGTTTTGCTGGGAGAACATGGACTAATTTTGTGTGAAGTGAGTCTTCTGTGAATCACACTGAATGGAATCAGATCAGATGAATGATCAATAATAAAACTTGGATGAGCAAAAATGAGAAGCGTTAGAAACGTGTATGTCTTCTCTGTGTGAACACCAAAAACATGGCTTTAGTCTTGAGGTGGAGGTCACCATATTGCCAGAAATGTCATTTTTAATGGCAATGCTGTGAGTAAGCTAACTTAAGAAAAGCCTCCATTCTTGCAGCTTTTTGAGAAGGTTTGTTCTTCTGCAGTCATTTTTAATTCCTTGCCACACTAGACTGGGTGCTGCAGACCCTGATCCAATTACAGAAAGATAGAAGTAAATACAATATAAGTGAATATGTATTTACTAGATGGAAGAAGGTTCTGTCGGTTTTTTACTACTAAACAGACTTTTGATGGTCCTTAAATAGAATGTTTTGTTTGTTTGTTTGTTTTACAAACACGTAGAATGGAAATGGAAACATGGCCTACATCTGCTGTCCTGCTCTGAGACAGTTACATGAGTGTATCACCACTGTGTACAGCTTTGAAGAGTTCCGAGTGCAGACTCGAGTAGCAAGATGCAGTCAGTCTTTGAATGAATTGTACTTTGGCTTGATGTCTGTTGTTTTGGGGTTTTTTTTGTAAAATGTTTTCATAGTACCCTTGTCTGGTGAGGTAGATGTGGGCATCACATAAATTGTCTGCAAGGCAGAAGTAAACAATTTCTTGAGAAAGAATAAAAACTGGTTTAGAGGATTCAGACCACTTACATGAATAGCAGGTTAATTTGTGTAGTCATAGCCATTCTCCCTTTTCACTTGGCAGGCGTGGGAGAGATGCTGCAGCATGTATGCTGGCATTTTGGCAGTGAGCATGTTCCCAGGAAAATGGAACTGCCCATTCAACGTAGGAATGTAAGCTTTACTGAATATATTGCTGATTGTGCCAGACGACTGTTCATGAACAGATAAACTTTGTGTTCCTCAAGGAAAGAACCATTGTCTGTCTCTTTCTTGTGAGCCATGTCTTGAGTTGTCTTGAGCCAACAGCATGTCTTCTGGTTTTATTTGTATGTTCAGTAAAAAGATGATAGTCAAACAGAAAAAAACCCACATCTTTTTTCATGTATACAGATTCACTGAAATGCCTAGATAGTAGATTGCAAATAAAGGAAGGGTAATTTAGTTATTACGCTGGGTCTCTAATTGCTTGTTTGGCTTAAAGATGTCTGTCTTGCATGTCATCCTTTCTCATATGTATTTTCTTGTTACTTCTCATTTTTCTTGGCGCCGAGATGTCCGCTATGGTGTGTAAGGAGATTAATTTATGTTTTTAACAGCAGCCATAGTATTTTTTGCTAAGAAGTAGCCAACTCAAAACCGAGCAGATGATGCTAAGCATGTGCAACTGAATCACAATTTGAGCAGCCTGACTTGGTGCTCCTGTGCTGCGCTCTAAAGCTGCTACTGGAAAACTGTTCTTACCTCTATGAGTGGTAGGTGAGAGCAAATGTAGGACAGGACAGAGTAGAGACTCCTGGTATACAGTATCTTAATAAAAACCAAACAAACTGAATTGACTGATAGGATTCAGTGTAGGGAGTAAAGGAATGAAGGATCCTCTTCCTTGCTGGAAAACCTTAGGCTAGCAGTATATTACTCCTTTGAATAGCTTTTGTAATACACCCTTCAGGTAAGATAGGAGCAGTTTTAAAGACTTCATCTTTTTTGGGGGGGGAGGCTAGTTCTAAGAAGTAAATGTCATTCTTTGCCCTATAATTAGAACAGCTGAATGTATGTGTTATCTTTTCTGGACTTGGACCAAGTGGGAAAAAATGTCAGCCTAAGCAGTTTCTTTAGTTTGCTCATTTTTGTGTGGTTGTGGTGTCTTGTTTTTTGGTTTAAATAATAGCTGTAGATGAATAAGTACAGGCTTTAAATGTAAGTTCTACTCTAATGGTGGCCATTTAATAGAAAAATCTTAGCAATTTCTATTTGCCCTTGAATTTGGTGCCATACACTAGTTTTTATTTTATAAAATTAATGTCATTTATATAATGCTAATCCTGCTCCAGTTCCTGTTTATTAATGTGAATGTAGAGATGTGCATAAAGTGCCTATGCTCAAACAACTAATCGATTTCAGTCTCATTTGGAGCAGCCACACAGTAACACCTTAATGAGCAGAAAACAGGTTGTTCTGTTTTCCCCACACAGTTTGTGATAATTCATAGATGAGTTGTGAAAATAGTATTACTGATTTCTTTTGAGTTGTTTTTTTTTTTTTTCTCAGTTTAGAAGCCAAGCAATGACTGAGGAGAGTGTTTGTCAAGTTTTTTTTTTTTTGGAAACAAGAGGAGTCAGGTAGTACGTGCTTTCCTGTTAGTGACTCAACTGTTGAGGCTTGTTGTGAAACAGTCAGGAGAAGAAAACTGAAAGGAAACCTCTCGTGCTGGTAAAGCAGCTAACATCACAATTTTGCATTCCAGAGACCCAGGCCTGATACTTGCCTGATGCTGGTGAGTGCTTCCTCTGAAGCTGTCAGGACTTTTCTTATTTTTTTTGTATTTATCTAGAGCAGTTGTTTTCCACTTGATTGCAAGGTGGTAGTGGTCAACAGGTATCTTTCTATTAAAGATCTCTTGGGGTTGTTCTGAGGAGATAGGTGGTTGTGCCATTCTCGTTCCCTCTTAAAACATCTCTTTTAATGTGGCAGAGGCTTTGTGAGGTGAGCTAGAAGAATTCTTATCTTCAGTGGAGGAAAAAAGGTATCAATCCTTGATGTCCTCTGTAAAAAGAGTGGCAGACTGGCTGTGTACCATTGCCCAGAGTCTGTTCCTGGGATTCAACCACACACTGTCCAGGCAACTACTGGCTTTGGTTTGTGTGGTTTGTTTTTGTTTTTTTTTTAATGAAAAGTACAAACTGTCAGTGGAAGAAGAGGGGAGCCCTGTGTCAGGCTATGGTCTCCTTTTGTCAGACATGTTCTCTGAAGTAGAATTATTCTTTAATCTTAGAAGCTGTATACCAAGTCTTTACAAATCGGAGACTATAACCATATTTAAAGCTGAGGTTAAAAAGGAGTGAAGCAGGAATACATACTGCTTAGAAATGCAGATTTCATTTCATGTTATTTGCAACAAATTATATATGTAGCTGTATATGAAAGGGAGTCCTTGGCATTCATAGCCACTTTTATACATTGTTGGCATTTTGAACTAAAATTTGTTTGGCCACCCCTGAGAACTGCATCTGCAATAAGATTAAAAGCTCATGATCAAAATGAGAAATAACCATATATAACCTTTGGCAACAGCATATGGAATAACACTCTTTATTCCTTTGCCAGTTATGCTTTCCTTTCTGAGACGTCTGCTCTGTATTGGTGTTTGCTGTGAAAATTACCCATGTGTCCATTAACCACGTTAAGGAGGGATGCAAAAGAAGCCCAGTTTAAAGAAAAAAAAAAAAACAAACCAAAAACCCAACAAACAACTTTCATAAATTTAAAATACTTAATAGAGCAAAAAGTCAACATAAATTCTAACTGTTCTGTTAGAGCCCCTGGTGAATGTCCATACAAATGTTGAAAAATCTGCTTCATAAAGATAAGAGCTTCAAGTTCTAACAGAGTGCCCAAGCTGCAGCCAGCCTCAAGCGTTCCTCACACCACAGGCGCTTTGACTAAAGAAAAATCTTTGAGCTTGGTTTCTTGAAAGGTCCCAGTCACTACTGCATTCTCCATCCTCTTCTGGCTTGAGAGGAAAATGGTGTAAGGGCAGAGAAGCTTTGCTTCTCAGTAGCAAGCAACACTTTGTTCTTGGGTGTGCGTAGGTGTGTGTACGTAATATGAACAGTAGAAACTCGGGGGGGGGGGAAACATAGTAGGGAAAGTAGGAGTTGGGCCAGTGGCAGAACAGTGTATGTGAGTGCATTGGGATGGAGAAGGGGGACAGTGGAGGAACACGTTACTCCAGCTCCAATACTGACCCATAGTGTGTAAGTGCGCCCCTGAATGCTCTAACACTGCTCCCCTGCATCCCTCCAAATAACTATTTATAAAAGAAACAGTGGTTAGTGATTCCCATTTTTCTGTTTCCCTTCTTGATTTAACTTGGCTGGCTGCGGAACGGAGCTTGTTACCCTCCTTATTTCCTTCTTTGGGAAAGCTGGTGTACACAGAAAAAATCAGTGCTGTCGCTGCGGGCTCTACAAGGCCTGTCATAAAGCTGTCACATTCAGATTTTGTGCAGAAAAGTTTTGCTTGGGGCTAGAGGGTAATGCTGTGTTGGAATGCTGCAGGAGATCTTTGTGGGCCTAATCTGGAGTGCAGGGTGCCAGATGCCGAGCTCTATCTGAAGACGTTGCTTTGTAATCCCTCCAACTGAACACCCTGAGTACTTGCCTTGCCTTAGGTGACCCAGCAAAAACTATAAAATGCTTTCTGTGAAGGACAGTGCTCCCTGGGGCTGGGGGCTGTGCCACTTGCCAGCTCAGATGCAAAGCAGCAGCCTAATGCCATCCTGCTGTCTTGGGGTAGAAGCCTGCGGAGGGGGTCAGAGCACGCACCTCAGCACTCACTGAAATTTGGTTCTAGGTGTGCCAGATAGTCCTTTCAAAACAAAGGTCTGGTCTTTCCTAAGTGTTTTTCTTTTGCATATGCTAAATGCTAGCTTGTTACAGGCACACTGTATTTCTTACTGAATGGGCCTCTTGCTGGGCACTGACATGTAGCCCTAGGCAAAAACCAGTTACTGAAGAAAACTGTTTTTGCTGGAGGGAGATAGAGCAGAAACTCTGGAATGATGTGTGGCTTGCTTTGTGTGGAATTAGTGTATCAAATACTTTGTAGTTTTTTGAGTTTGCTATGAAAGCATAGCCCATGCTGTTCCAGATCTTTCTCTTGTTCAAATTCCAACCTGACTTTTACGGTTTCTTGCAGGCCAGCCCTCCAGATCTCTATATTGAAAGATTTAACGTAGCTCTTGGACAGTATATGGGAGCATTGCAGAGCATTGTGCCTCTTTTCATATATATGGTAAGTTTTAGAAAATTCTTTTCAAATAAAGTATGTCCATACACAAGATGCTGACTGAAAGTGGAAAGAACAAAATGCATCTATAATGATTTTTATCTTGTAGAACTTAAGATTCCTGCCTAGTTTTTCTACCTGTATAACAGTACTGAGCAAATTGCGTGGGGAGAGGAAGGGGAACCTGTGCTTTTAAATGTAGAGTTTTGTAATTGGTTTCTGCCTTAATATTTCTCTCCTGGGAGTAGGGGGAATGGTTTTTATAATGTGGGGTGGTTGGTTTGTTTTTTTTTTTTTTTTTTTGTACCAAAAGCTTTCCCAAATAGGCTGTTATTTGTATCTTCTTGAACAGACATAGTTTATCTGCTTGTTCTATGTTGGCTTGGTAGTTTGGGCAGGCTACAAAGATGATTGTTTCTTGCATTTAAAGGGGACAGCTTCAGACAAGACAAAAAGAAATGTCTCTTGGAAATGTCTGTGTCACTAAACCAATTTAGAGTGTTGACTAGATGAAGACAATCTTAGGTTCATGGCACTGTCAGGCATACTTGCAGAGGTTCAGAAACCATTGTCTGTAAGAGTTTTACTGATTTTTGTGACTTATAAAGTCTTCTATACCTCTGAAGAAGTTTATAATGTGCATTATTCTGGTCAAAGTGACAAAAGTTCTGTTGTTTTAGTTTGTGTGGTGTTGTTTGGTTTGGTTTTTACAGTAATAAATTCAATTTAAGCTTGAAATTTGCCCTTCTCCCAAAAGCAGTTCTTGCATTGGCATCATGTTGAAATAAACAAACAAACAAAAAACCCAAAAAATATTTGTTGGGAAAGAAGCTCTTAAAAAAAAAAAAAAAAAAAAAAAAAAAAGCTTTCCAGAGTTTGGGAAGCAGTATCTTTTCATTAAATGTATCTGAAACCAGGTAACTTGCTACAGTCTTTTGGCATAGTGTTACCATAGGCATTTGTTTCCTAAAGAGGAATTTGCCTTTCTTGAATGGCAGATCTTCTAATCTGCTTTTATCTAGTTATTGCAAGATGAAATCCAGTTGCTACAGCTTCCCTTGTAAGCTAAAGGATGTTTTTCTGGTGATGACTTTTTCTCCTGGCTTCTGTTGTGAAATGCTGGGGAAAAAGTAGTGAGAGACTTGTTCTGCTGTTGCATTCAGCTATTTTCAGATGCTTGCCATTTTCTCACCTACATGTACTTAACTTGTTTATTGCAGGCAGGTGTTGAAGCAATTTCATCATTTAATATCCATTTACAAATGGGGATAAGCTATTCAAGTGTACTTCTATTGAATGCTTAGTTCTGTCACTGAGGCTCTTCCATCAAGAGGTCAAAATTTATCCTTAATTAGGACTGCAATAACTAACATAAAAAAAAGTTCATGATAGACATATAAACAAACAAGTTTTATCACTTTAAGCTTTGTCTATATGACCAGCCAGGGTATAATTGCCAAATAGATTTCCATATCTTTGTACACAGTTGTGCTGCAGTGTTTGTATCTTCCAAAATGAGGAGAGTTCTGCATCCCATTTCTTCTTAGTGTTTGAGTCTGATACCTCAACATAGTAAAAATGGCTAATGAGTAATAAACAGACCTGTAAAACAAATAGGTAGATAGTAATTTTCTATTTGAGAACAAAGAATAATGGAAGTACCCTATCATTTTAAAGGAGAAGCTTCTTTAAAGCATGACTTGTGATTTGTTCAGGCAGTAAAACTCTTCCTGCAAACGCCTTCTCATTTAAGTGACTTAATTCAATACAGGCCTGAGAGTTGGTGACTTGTGTTAGTTCCTCTTGCTACCAAACATAATGCTGGTTTGGCTCAGCTATATAGCTGCTTTTGAAAGCTAATGTCAAATTAAGTCTCATACTCGCTCTCTGAAATAATTTGTGTTGTGCATGATGTGAAAAATATCTCTAGAGAAGTCAGGACGAAACATGCTTTCCTCTCTTAATTTATTCTTTATACATTTGGAAGTACTTTTATGTACAGCCACTCTTGCCATTTTACATTGTAGCATCTAATCAAGATTTCTCTTAGAGCAGCAGCAGTTTCCTTTATTTAGGGGGGGGGGGGAATGCAATTAAAAAACAATTACAAGAGGTGAAAGCCTAATTGTTACACAGTATAAATTAGAGTTTTGCAGTTACTTTAATAGATACTTTCAATGTGTTTTTAAGTGAAGAGGACTAAGTTGTTGAATTCTGGCGCTTTATCAGAGATGGCAGGGCTTTCCCTTTGTGGTAGTGATGTGTTTGCTTTAATTAGGACTTCCCAAACCTGTTGAGTTGCAGTGGTAAATTTTGTTCTGATGGGATAATAACTTTAATATACATTTAAATATTTTAAAGAAATCTATGAAGCCAAGGAAAACCTAAAGGTGTTGGGTTTTGGGGTTTTTTTATGTACAACTGGTGGCCAGAAAGGTAGAATATTTTGCCTTAGGCTTAGTTCTGTGTATTTTGATGTCAGCAGCAGCACTTTTCTTCTTTCTCCCAATATGTACCAAACCATATTCTTGTCTGTGGGAATACAGGAAAAGTGTTTTCTTAACCTGCTTGAGTATGATGATCAAGGTGTGTTTCAGAGCTTAACCTGAGTGACGGTTGGCTTTGCAATTGAGGGTGTTTTCTTTTTCCTCCTTTTGCTAGGAGCACTAGTGATTTTTTATTTTTTTTTTTAATGTGGTGATGGATTTTTTTTTCAGTCTAACGCTACTACAGTGAGCTTTTCAAGAAATTATGGAAGCCCAAAGCACTTCTGTCCCTACAGAATTCTGCGGGTTTAAGCTCCTTCCGAAGTTCTGGGATGTAACTACGCATAAAGCAAATTAAACTGCAAGTCAGCGTAGCACGTGGTGCTTTGTTCTGAAGAATAATCCCCTGTGAATGTCTGCATACAAAAATATATCTGGATGGGATATTAAGCTGGTTTTTACCTCTTTCAAGTACTTATTCCTCTCCTCTTAATATTATTATTTACCTTTTTACCTGTAAGTTAGAACTTTAGCTGACATGACACACTTTGCAAGAAATACTGGTACAACCTAGGTAGTGATATCTTAGACAGAAAATCTTCCTGGTTTTTCACTAACAAGAACAGGCAAGGTAGCAGTTCTCCTATCTCCTTTCTGCACTGTGGATGGGAAATGTGTTACTTATGTTGGGTGATTTATTTTTTTTCATTGCCTATTAAAATCCATGCAAGTGTAACATCTTTTTAGCAAGTGAGCAAAGGGGAAGAGTATTTTACAGTTTTTCTGTGTATAAGTACTGTGTTTTAACTCCTCTTGAAACTGCTGGGTTTTTTTTATTCTCGTTGCTTTTCTAGTTATGAAACTTAGGGCATAGGCTTTCCAACTCTTAAACAGAAGAAAGCCTCATAGTTTGCATATGTCATTGCCAGCTGCTTTTCATGTAAGAAAGTCTGGAGAGGAACAGAGTAAGTTATTTCCTTAGCTGGCTGCATCTCATCTGTCAGATCATAGGAATCAGTAGTTTGACTTTGTCAGGTTTTATTCAGGTCAGTGAACTTGTTCTGAGCTGCTCTGGTCACTCCTGCGTGTTGCACCAGAGGGCACATGATAGCATGTGCTCAAGGAGTTCAAGATGGAAATGGCTTGGGAAGTTAGGTCTGAGAAAAGACTGTAGTATGGGGAATAATTTGATGCTTCCTAGAAGATGTGTATCTTCTATTGATTTTCTATTGAATTTCTATTGCAATGGCAATTTACTGGTGACCAAAACTATTGTGATTGAAGTTAATTATTCTTACAAGACAGGTTATTCTGTCTGTAGAGCCTTTCCCTCAATCTCTGTGTGAAGAGCAGGCCCAGGTGAGGGGGAAACAGCTGAGTAACAGCCCTTGATAAAACCTCTGCAGGCAGAACAGCCTCAGGGAGGGAACTGGCAGTGGAAAGTTACTGATTAAAAAACCCCAAAAAACCAAAAACCAAAACCTTCAAAGATTGTTGTCCATCAGCTCTAGAAGCCTGGAGTTCAATAGGGGTGTGTGTTCGGCCCTTGAATTGCCTTTGTTCTGGCAGGTTCAGTTTTCATTGAAGGTAAATAACTGCTGTTGAAGGCTTGTCTCAATAATTTAAGTGATTTCAGCATGGGCAGTTTGTTACAATATGTGTATAATTTTAGTAACGGCCAAGAGAATGGGTTTCACCAAAAAATGTAAAGATTGCTCTTGGAGTGTTCTCAGGTTTTGTTCCATTTATGGTAAATACTTCAGCGAGTAGGAGAACACCTTTATTTAAAGTGTGGAAAAGCCTCTCTCCCCTAAGATGTCCCTCCTAGTAAATCTCTCACCGAGGTGTTCACCGTGTTATTTTTGATTAAGTTGATTTTCTATTACAGTGTCTGCTTAACTACTTTGCTCAAGTTGTCCTGATGCATTAATGGGATAGTTGTTCTACTTCTATGTTAGTGTTGTAACAAGAGGAGATTTATCTTGAAACAATTTTTTCCAGCATTTAAAAGCCTTCTATGAATAAAGTACAGACAAGAAATCTTACTATTAATTGAAGGCTGGGAGCTGAGGAATAACACCAAAGAGTACATTAGGCATAGAGGCCCTCGAGGAACTCAATGAATGCAATTGACTTTGAGGGCTGAAGAGGTGAATTTATTATTGTTGCTGAGTGGGTCAACATAATTGAATTCTAGAAATTTTAATGTAGCTCAGTTTTGTGTAATTTGTACGTATCAGTTATTTCCACAGCTGAGTAATTCTGAGTAGCTCTACTGTGATATTATCGAAGAACCAGAGAAGTTCTTGTTGTAACATACCTATTGTAACAACTTCATCAATTTTAGACATTGGTGAAAATGTTTTCTTTTGTTATAAACGTGATGTTCAGCCCTATTTTGATGTTAGAGTATTTATAAAGTTCTAAAATAAAGTGGGTTTTTTCCTACAAACTCCCCAGTCTGGTTTGATATGGAGATATGTTCCAATTTCCTCTAGATATGGGGGGGAACTCAACATGCATGGCTGTAAGTAGGTTTGTTAGCAATAGTACCACATCCAGTCTTGGCTTTAAATACACAGGGTTTTGTTGTATAGGAATGTTCTATTTAGTACGAATTCAGTCACCAAGGAAGCGCTTTACAGGTCAAATCCTCTATAGCTTTAAAATTTTGAACTATTTTTATTCAAGGAAATTTATTTGCTATTATAAAAAAACAATCTTAAAAACCTTTTGTCTTTTTTTTCCAGAATAAATTTTACATAGAAACCAAGCTTAACAGAGACTTAAAAGATGACCTTATAAAGCTGTTTACGGAACATGTTGCAGAAAAGCACATTTACAACCTAATGCGTAAGTAAACCTATGGAATTTTTCTCATAATGGATGTCTGAAAAATGTCAAGGCTTTTTCTTGGGTATTGCAGACATCTGCAGCAAATATGGAAAAAATGGCAAATAATTAGTAAACTTAACTAAAAATTTAAGGCAACCACATGAAGAAATATGGTACACTTCAGCTTTTTTTTTTTTTCAAAAATGTTTGTATGGAATCATGGTTTTCTTGAATGTCTGGGGGGACCAATATATGTTTTCCCTTGGAGCTTGTGATTATGGCATAACAAATGTTTTATTGTCCTGTTGCTTATGCTGTTAGTCTCTCATCAAAATATTGACAGGTATCGTTGAGAATGTGATGTGGTCAAAGAATTGTGATATTGCTGGGGTTATTGTCAGGATGTACTCAAGTACTCCTGGCTAGTTAGTGAACCACATAATGCTGACAGTGGTTTCTCTGTTAAGCTAATGGGTTAATGCAAATAGAATCTGCTTCAAGTGATCTGCTTCCTGATAAGTGCTCCTGTGGTGAACCGCTGAGTTTGCCTTCAACCTGCCACGATCAGCGTGTATTTGTGTGAGCATAGGGACTGTGTTCCTGGCCTGATCAGCAACTTGAGAGGCAATTAGCCAAGACAGAGACAATCAGACTTGGAGTTCAAATTGGAAAAGTTTGCAAAAACTGGGAAGCAGTTTCCCAGAGTGCTAGGAGAATTGCAGCTGTAGGTGCTTTGTACAGCTGCATAGTTCCTGTGTCCTGTACTGGGTTCAGTATCTAGCCTGGTGTACTCCTTTCTGTGACCCTGCCCCCTGGCCCTGCTGCAGTATATCTGTTTTCATCTAGCTGTTCCCCTCTTCCCTCTGAAGCATTTGCTGTTTTTCTGATAAATGGAGACTAAAGGATGGGTGGTTAGTAGAATACATTTCCCCTTTTGCCTTTACTTTGGGTAGTAATGGCTGAGTGAAAGGAGCTTTGCTATGTTTTTTTAGGGTCACTGTGAGGTAGAATCCTGAGAGAAGAGTGGGTGAACAAGGTGACTGCCATAAGTCAGGGAGCCTGGTAGCCTAGAATGGTGGGAGGTCATCAGCTCTGATGCCATCTTGTTCTTGCCATCTGGAAAAGTGTCCCTAAGGAATGCTTCTAGCCACGTAGCAGATCAGATCACCTTGGAAATAGCATGGCCATGTGAAGTGCCCACCCACAGACCTGATGTTTTCTTTTGTGCCAAAGAATTTAGTGCTATCATGGAACCTGGTAATATGATTGCTGCACAGGTTCATTAAAAATTCACCTGATACTGACTTAAAATTAAATGCACTTAATGTTAACGTTTTTGTATGTGTTTGTATATACTCTATGTTGTTATTCTCATTAAAGCTGTTAAGATCTCCTGTTCTAATCATTGAAGTCTCTTATTCCCCTTCTCTTCCTCTGTGGGGGTGGTTAACAGAGAGCATCTGTTATAGACCTAGCAGACTGCTCTTGGCCCTAAACCTTGACACTCCTGAGCAAGATAATATATACTGTACGTGGATGAATGCCTAATTGTGATGTGACTTGGTTAAATCTTGGATAATAGGATCTTTTAATTGAGTTAAAGTATGCTTAAATAAAATTCTAAACTTGTAACAGATGCCTGGGAAATAACTGAAGATGCATAGCACTTGTTATAGCAGTGTGTGTTGACTAAGTTCTAGTGTTGTGTCCTTGTCTGCCATTCTCAGCTGTTCTTTCTAACATGCTGAAATTCAGGCTGTAATATCTAAGAATATTACCTTTCTTTTTGAAAGTGTACAGTCTCTTTTGAAATAGTTTGGCAGTGCTTGTTAATTACTTTACTTCCTGCTGTCACTGTGTGCGGTACTGTTTCCTGATACTTGATGTAGATTTGTTCAGTAGAAAAGTGGTTTTGTATTATGAGGGGAGAGAAAATAAGGTTTTGAGTGGGTTTACTTAGGACATGAAAGTCAATTGAATTGTGGTCTATGTAGAGAAATGGAATCCCAGGGCTGTTTCTAAAGAGATGCTGCAGCTGCCACTTCAGTGAGAAGAAGCATACCTTTCCTTTGGGTTAAAAAACAAACAACAAAATCAGTTTAATCAGTTTGTGATCTGGACTCCAAGGACAAGAATAACAACTGCTCTTGCTCTTGAAATTTATTGCTTTGCTTTTTTTTTTTTTTTTTTACAAAGAGCTTTTTCTTTGTAGCATCTTGTCATTCTATCAGAGCCTGGAAGCTGGCATTCCTATTTGAAGTTGTGTTCAGGAAGGACTGTAAGTACATTTCAGGTTCATGTCATTTAAGAAAAAGTTCCTGCTCCACTTCAAAAGAGGGGGGGGAATATGTCAGAAAAGCAGTGCGGCACAGAGCTCTTCCTTAGCGTTTGATCTTGCTCAAACTTCCACTCCTTGGGTCGTCTCTAGTCCTGGTGCTGTGGCTGAAGGCAGGAAGATGCAAAATAAGCTCCTGGTACAATGGTCTCTGTGATCAGAGCACTTAGTTGAAGAATATCATGATTAAGTTGTGAATTCATTATTTACAGAAGAAATATTGCCTAAGTGAACTTTACTTGTACAAATTTTGTTTGCACAAACACTGATTTGGTTCCATATTTTTAATAAAGGAAATGTTTGGGGTTTTTTTAACAAAAACTTCTAAGCAGTTAAAGTAAATACTTAAAAATTATATAATACACAGATCCATGAACACAGTTGTGTTTATGAAACACTTTTACACTCACATCTATCAAGTTAATGCTGTTCAGACTGAAGTGGATACATTTGAACTAGGTAAATATAACCTGATTTTTTTTTCTTACAAAGCTAAAGCTGGCTCTTGCTGATAAGGCTACTGTATTAAATGGCTTGGGAGAAGTTGCTGTGTGCAGAACTACTTAACTGAATGTAACAAGCAAACATACAGCATCTTATTTACAAGAAGCTTCACAAATGGGATGGGGGGAAGATGCAAATAACACCCCCTTGTCACTAGGGAAGGGGTGGTGGAGAATGTTGTCTTTGTTCCTTCTGGAGTCCCCCATGAGATGACTTTTAAGCAGTACACTTCAAAAGTTTGCATTTTCTCTATGCAGCCACTGTCTGCTCTAGTTGGTTAGAGCTGGGTTTCTGGTCTGTCATCTCGGTGCTCTGGAAACATCCTGCCTGATTGTTCTTCCTTCTAGAAGAATGGCAATTACTGCACATTCTAACTGTCTTCAGTGGTGAAAATTAATAACAGTGCCTGAAACTCTCTGCTTCTAGTACTTGCAGTAGGTAAAATGCAATGGCAGAAGGTATTTGAAAGTAACTGCTGCTGTTCTCTTTTTTGGATATTGGCAGCATAGTGCCCTAAACAAGCTTGCTTTTGAATCTAGCAAAAGAGAAAAGCTAGTAAGAGCATATTGTTGTTTCTGCTTCTTGGCTGGATCACTTGGTTTTCAGTGACAAGAGTCAGCAATTCCCCCCCATTCTCTTTCCAGAAACTAAAGAAAGGAAGGTGAGCACTAGGCTGGAGTCCCGCTCTGGGAGGGTTGAGGTTCTCAACATCTCCATCCTGAGAAGAAAAGCAACAGTAACTTCAACTGGTCATATGGGTAAAAGCAGTTTTAAAAGGCAGTCTGAGGATCCTTATTCTTAGCTTACAGTGATGTCTGGGGGGGAAGTAGGATGTGTCTGATTTGATTATGGCACTTCCAAATAAGTGGTAGCCCTAGCATATTGCTGTAGTGCTTCAGCACCTTTTATCTCTGTGTGTACAAGTTGCTTCCTTCCACATTAGTATTTTGAGTTCAGGAAGCGTGTTCTGAAGTGTTTTCTGCTCTTGTAGGAACAATGTGCTGGTAGATGGTATTCAGTACAAGCTGGTGCTTGCCAAAGAAATTGGCGTGTACTTCTGGACAGTAATTACTCAACTAGGAAGTCAAATGAACTCTGTGAGGGAAAACCACTTTCCTGAGCACTTCTGATTTTGTTCCTATTGACTGGGGTAAGCAGAATATTTGCAAGTTCCCATCTTGATCTGCTGTGTCAGGAATAGATCACAGAAACATCCGGTTAAGCCAGATAAAAGGAAACCTCTTGTTTGATGGTGAAAACACTATAGAATAAATAGGGCCCAAGACTTCACAGGTCTTAAAATTGTTATCAGAATCCAAGGTTGGTAGCACAGCCTGTGAATGAGGCTGTTCACTAAAATTTATTGATGTAGAGCTAGAGCTTGGAAATATGTGAAATATAGGCAAAATTATTACTGAGGATTAAAGTTTTAGATCTCAGCTTCTGCCTGTCTCAGATTTTTGTATGATATGTATCAAGATGATTAGAGAATTAGCTACTGAAACCTGAGCATACAGAGCAGTTATCTGTATGTACCTTCTGATACTATGTAGACAATTGTTCAGTGTAGTTCTCCACCTCAGTGCCTGGGTGAGTTCAGAACTAAAACCATGTAAAAATGTATCACGTGTAAAAGTACAGCTTTTCTCATGGTTTTCCAGGAAAAAAGTGTTTTCAAGTCTGAAGGAGGAATCACAACTTCTTTCATTATGTTTGCAGTTTCTAATTAGTTGCTGGGAAAAACTTTTCCTTACATAGGAAACATCCTTACATGTTAGTTGGTTCCCAGTTATGACACCTGGATTCAGCTGTGAAGAAGAGATCTTACTGCTCCATTTTCTTAATTTTTATTGTTTTGCTGGAGGTATATTGTAGTTCAATATAGGGGCTGTTTATGTTGGAAAAGGGTTTCTTATATAAAGATGTCAGGAAAGTAATTTCCACTGCATTGGTGCTTTCTGTAAAGCACCAGGAAAATTAACTCGGAAGCTGAAGAAGGTTGCTGACAGCTTTTTGACAATGAAATTGTCCAGCTGTATTGGTTGCAGCAGGTACAAATTTAATACAAAATTAGAGAGAGTGAATCAAGTTATAACCGGTTGATAACGTAGCAGGGAGTGTGCTTCTTGAGCAGAGATTTTCCTGTTGTTTGTGTGGTGAGTAAGCAGGAGGGGGAATGTTGCTCCACAGGCAACCAGACCTACATACTTAGCAGATGTGGTTTTGCTGTGTTGACCTTCAGAAGCCTGTTGCCCTCAGTAACGCAAAGGACCCTCATCTCTTTGGCCGTGTACTGCTATGACATAATGCCTTTTGTTAATAAATTCCATATTTAATGTTTGTTTGTGAATGTCCCAGGAGCAGAGCAGTGCAAAAAGTTGAGAGAAGGACTGTGATTGATGCCAGGTTCATAGCCTGACTATACAGCTGCAACAGAGAACATAGGGTTTATTTTGATGTCTTGATTTGTTTGGTGTGTGTGAGTTTTTTTGGGTTTTTTGTGTTTGTGTGTTTGTTTTTTGGGGGTGTGTGTGGTGGTGGTGGTTGTTGTTTTGGGGTTTTTTTTGGGGGGCTATTCACTCCTCATGCCTTACCCTTTGGCAGATAGACAAGAAAAAGATGGATTGGATTGACTTTTTACCTGCTTTAGTTGGCACTTACCACCCCCCCCCCCATGTTGACATCTGTCTCAAATGATCTGCATATGCACTGCCTTAGTCCCACAAACTGCAGAGAAAATCCCCTGAAAAGATGGGGAAACACTCTGGTTATTTTTCAGCTTCTTACAGAAAACATCCCCACTGTTTGTGTACGCTGCCCTTTTGGATTTACATTCAAGGAGTTGTTCTTTGTGCTGCTTATTTCCATGTCAGGTCTCATGCTTATGTTTCATGAGAAAATAACAGTTAGTTTCTTAAATTAACTTGTTTTTAACATTGCCTTGGCTGTACTGAGTTGGATCAAAAGTCAGCATAGCCTGGTGTCATGGCCTTGGCAGAAATGCACTGAACATCTCCTGCATCAAATCTGTAATGAAGTTTTGATGACCATGGGTTCATACCTTGAAAAGTACGTGCCTTGTAGGAAGAGCTGAAGATTTCCTTGCATGGTTTAGGCTGTGTCTGCATTAAGTAGTGTGGTGTAAAGGGAGCAAATCTACAGAGTATGAAAGACTACATATTGGTGTTGAGGACCCAGTATTCACATTTACCTGCATTTTGGAGACGCTTGCTTCATGCCTGCTAATATCTGGTCCCGTGGACAGATGGCCAGATAGTAGCTTGAGCCCATCTGGTTTAATATTGCCAAAAAGGAATTAACTGAATATGCTCCAAGGCAGCTCTGTCATATGAACCAAGGAGCAGTAAATGGGGATGATTGGTGAACTAGCTTCAAAAGCACACTTCTATTCTGAACGAAAGCATTAAGGTGGAATCTGCACTTAAGCATCTGAAATCACTATTCTTTCCTTTGAGAGACAGAGTGACTGCTGTGATGACAGAAGCAATGTTGTTAAAAAAAAATAACCCATTCTATTGCTGAGGCACTTTCCTCTGTAATGTTTTAGATGTTGCTCAGCCCCTAGACAATGCTCAGCTTATTTTTTTTTACCTTAATGTATACAAAGGCAGTATAAGAAGAAAACCTGCACAACCTCACTCTGTCACCTTCGTAAAGTTATGTTCCTTGCTTTTGAAGTTTAAGAATGTTGCAGAAAAATGAAATAGTAGATCTAGTGTTACTTGCCTGTGGAGTGACTTCTCTGTCATAAGAACCAGCCTATGTGTTTGCATGGGTAAAATGTAATGAGAAGATTCCTTCCTGAGGGCCTTAAAAATGAAGCAAGGTAGCAGAGCACTAGGAGAAAATACTGAGTCATTCCAGCATATTTGTACTAGACTAAAATGGGGTTATTTCTGTTAGAATTCCTCAACACCAAAAACCTAATTTACTTTTTTCCCGAACTGTAAAGCTGTCGAAATATCAGCTTTGGCCAGCAAGTGGGTTCTGCAATATAAAGGGTCCTTTCTGAGATGTAGGGAAGGGATGCATTTATTATCAAGTTCTTCATTGAAAAATAATTTTAAAATATTTTTGTGCATCTACAAGATTGTGAATCACTTCAATTTCTGGCTCATTTTATGTAGGCAAATAGTTTAATCCCATTACTTCCACTTCAAATTCCCATTCTAACCTTAAAACATTTTCCTTCCTTTTCT
The DNA here is from genome assembly GCA_024611175.1 of Megaceryle torquata. Taxonomy (NCBI): domain Eukaryota; kingdom Metazoa; phylum Chordata; class Aves; order Coraciiformes; family Cerylidae; genus Megaceryle; species Megaceryle torquata. The sequence goes on along the minus strand of JANIJG010006925.1, from coordinate 102,742 downwards.
TCCTTTCTGTGTTCATTCCAAACATTACTAGACAGAGATAACTAACAGGGAAAATCAGCTGCAGTATGTTCCATTTCTTTTCCAGCATGTGGGGAGTGTGCTGGGACTCTGCTACTCCAGGATAATTGGCCATTCCTCCTCAAAACATTGACTTGGCATGTTAGTGTCAGTCTGTTCTTTGACCATCTCAAGGGCTGTACAGGATAGCTTTTGTAGTTATTAATCTTCCTTATAGCCTCTGTGCTCTGCAGATCTGGTGGAATAATCAGAGATAAGAGACTCACCAGTTTAAGGGTGGTACCACTAATATTGAAGTGGTAGCTGTGATTTGACAGGGCTAAGTAGTTGTAACCATCCTGGAAACAGTACTGCTACCAAGTGTTACAGAATATGTTTATATTCTTTAAATAACACTTAATGTGCACACAGCTGTTTGTCCCTGAACTAAACCCTTCATCAAGGAACTAAGTTACTTTAAAAAGTTGCAGCAGCATTTGTTATTTTCCTTGTTTCATGTTGGTTAAGTTGCAGCATTTTAAACTAAGGGATTTTTTCAATTGGAAAACAGTCTCAGATACTGACAGTCATGTTTAATCTAGTAAAGAAAAAGGAATAATGTTCCCGTTTCAGAAAGCCTTTGTAAAGTTGTAAAATGAAAAAAGTGCCTTATTTTCCAGTTATAGAAGCCCAAAATCCAGTATTCCTATATTTATAGCTTTGTTGATCATATTTATTCTTGTTACAACACTGAATATTTTCCATGTGATTAAGACTTGGAATTATTTTGTAGTATTTTTATTAGATGCTTAATAAAGCTTTTGGGCTATGTAATGAATACTTCAAAAGTAATCTGTGGCTTCATTAAATGCCTTGTGGTAAATGCTTTATTAAACAACTTCTAATGTGTGGGGTTTTTTCTAACCTACACTTTAATTCATTACAAACTTTTGAAGAATTTAACTTGCTAAGAATTTATTTTTAGTGCTGTTTAAAAGAGTAAAAATGCAGAATCATGAGGAGTTTGATGTAACTGCAAATGTGAGGGTTAAGCCAGAGGGAAGGCTGGTTTTCATGCTAAAGGCTTTTAAAGATCTAGATTGATAGTTAACATGTATAAATTGTACCAGGATTAAAGGAATGAAAAGGTAATATCTGAAAAAACTTCAGAAGTAAATTTAATAATAAAATAGGCAGCAGGTAGAAAAACAAACAAAAAAAAGGCAACAAATCTGAAACCCCAAAGAACAACCAACCTCAACACAGAACAACAGAGCCTACACGCGCATCATGAGGACACCAGGCGTAGCGGTTCCACTCAGATTTAATGGCAGTTGGCTTGTGGGGTTTGATCAAGCACGTTGCACAGACTGGATTTGGAAGTAAAGTTTGGGATACAGGAACTGTATTCAAGGTGAATGTGATCTTATCACAGTGAAATAGAAGGGTGTGCGTGGTCAGATGGACCTGATACAATTTAGCTGAGAGAAAGGTAATTTATTATATTACAGATTTGACTACCTGTGATTTGATGATATTCCTAGAGGGCAGAACTGCCCTGCCAGGTGAGCCTGTGCTGTAAAAGTTTGTTTAGGCTGAGCAGTGGTGGTGGCTCCATCATTACTTCTCTGCATCCCTGTCTTTCTCATAGTTGTCTAAGTGCTCTAGTTCTGTGGAAATATCTGCAAAAAAATATTTTTCAGCATAATAGAAATATTGCGTATATATTGGAATTGAGTACTAAAGAGCACAGTTTGTAGAATGGTTTAAAGGTCTCTGGAATACATTTGATTTGCTTTGTAGCTTCATTAAGTGATCAGTTCTGCTTCTGTTGAAGACTGGAGAGCAACAGCTGACTAATGCCTTAGTTGTGTAACCTCTTGGCGTTGCTTTTAATGGGAATATGCTTTATAATTTTTTGCAGTGCACTGTTGAATAATTTGAATACATCTGCCTAAGCCATACTAATGTATGATGTGTTAAAATATCATACTTTGAAGTTTTGTTAGACTACTGCAAAGAGATGAAAAAAGTCTTGTGTGCTAATATGCAAAAATTTCACCGTTCTGCTGGAAAAAATTACATCTTTGCCAAGCAAAATAAGTCTGTTTTGAAAGGAATGTTGAATGATAGAATTTTTAGAATATCTAACTTTTAGTTTTTGCAAGTGAATATTGAGTTATGAACAAGTGAGTTTGAACTTGTAAAATATAATCTACTACTCCTGGAATTACTGGGGTCCTGGATCTTGCCTCATATACCCCACTGTAGTCAGGAAGTAGCTTGAACCTTCATCAAGGGACAAGCTTTTCCAGTGTTACTGTGCAATAATGGAGTGAGTAACTCACTGCAGAGTACCTGAAGTGCTGCAGGTTCATACCTCACTCCAATACAGTTCATCCTCAAAAAAAAAAAAAAAATCCTGAGGCCACTCTAGGTATTGTGTCTTACTTTGGTTCAACAGTATTTCAAAGCATCGTGTCTCTTTCTGCAATTAAAGCATTTCATCATGGGAACCCACACGTCTCTTCTTTGATTCTGCCACAAGTTATTTTCAAAACTATTTGCAGGTTAAATACCTTCTTTGCATGTTGGTTACTTAGTCTGTAAAATGCAATAGTAGCTCACAAATGCTGTGGAGGTGGTCAGGTGGTATCATGGTGGCATTACCGCTGTCATTCAGCTGAGGGTTAGTTTTATTCTGCCTCACCCTGCTCTTTGTAAGTGCTGCAAGTGGAGCTTCTGGGAGTAGGTAGGAGGAGTCTGTGTAATGTCTGTGGTGTAGAGTCCCAAATTATCCTAACAAAGCAAGAGCAAAAGCTTTATTTAGAGGTCTTTTGTAAAATTGTAAAATAACGACAGAGGTAACTTCAACATGTCTGGCACAGCTGTTTCTATTCCTTGCATCTATCCAGAGGAGATTCTTGTTCATTCTTACAGAAATCATTCTGAAAATACATATCCTACAGCAGTGCTACTCATTCTTCAGGTATTGGTATGTAGCTTTTGGAAAATGTGCAGGCTGGATTAGATTATGGTTTAATTAACAGTGTATTCTTCTAGTTTTCTTTACTGAGAAACAGGAATTCCATGCCATCATTTAGTTATATTGCTGAATATATCATCATGCTTGTATTTACTGGCTGTAAATTAGGAGTGAGTGATTCAAGTTTTGCATTGTAGCATGCAGTATAAGCAGTTGAAGAAACAAAGATCATAAATGGTAGTTTCTGAAGCTGCATTAAAGTGACCTGCATTAAATATGACCTTCAATTTTTCCATTTACTTGGAGGTATCCAAGAAGTCAGTTAGTTATGTAGTTGTGGGTAGCTTCTGTAAATGCTTGAGTTTGTCCCCAAAGCAACTGTGAATAGCATCTTTGCCTTCCACAGTATGCACTGTACATATAGAATAATAGAAAGTAGCTTCTGAAATATTTTAATTTGCTTTTGCTAGCTATAACTACTGGAGATCACAGTTTTCAGTTTATCAGATGTAAAATCAAAAGCTGTTAATTGAATTACTACTTAATATCTATTAAAATATTGAGGTGATTTTTTAACTCTGGATTTTGTAGTCTTCAAGTCAATATTAATTTCTAGGATTATTCTGATTTAAATAATTTGTTAGAGCTTTGGAACATAATTTGTTGTCTACATAGGAGGAAAATATTTAGAATTCTCTAGACACTTTCTAAATCTATTGGTGAAGCTCCTGCTGAAGTAGCTACAGTCTAATTAACTGTGTATATACACGCACATTGTATGGATTGTGCATTACAGTCTGCATAGCTTCCTTATAAAGCAGTATTTCCCCTTTAATTTTATGATTTGCAACTCTCCTGGATGCCGAGAGACTGTTTGAAATATCTTTAGGAAAGAAGCTGTAAATATGTCATTACAAAACAGATCATCAGCTGTCACCCCCTCAAGGCTTCATCTGAAAGGAGCAAGCATGTTTAAGATGACTCTTCGTAAAATAAATTCATCTTTAACAGTTAAATAGGACCACTTTGATTACTTGGAGGTTAGAAAAAATACTCTTTTTTAAATCTCCCTATTACATGGGCCCCTTAAACAGTTTCACAAAGAGAAGAAAATGCTACCAAAGATTTTTCTTTTCATAGTAAGCTCTACAGTGGCAGATGCTGCAGACAGAACTGGAGAAGCTTTGAAGTTTAAAAAAACCCCAGTGTTTTTGGAATGTAAGGACAAGAGAGATGCCCTTTAGGTAGATCTGCAAGAGTCGTTTCTCCTCTACACAGTGGGTGCAGAAAGGTGTGTACACTGCCTAACTGCTTTGTAGAGGTATAAAAACTGAAATGCAGCAGTTGCTTTAAAGCTTGTTGATTTCTATTTTTTTGTTTGGTTGGTTGGTTGTTTTGGTTGTTCTTGTAATTTAGATGGATGTACAAGGCAGGCTAAAGGCCTGGGTATTGTAATATAAGCAGTAAATCTGCTATTGCCAGGTTTTTCCACAAGAGGAAGATGCAGCTATTGAGATGTTTACTACAGAAGACACCACAAAATGAAATGGAAATGTTCGCTCGTGTTTAAAAGAACAAACAACTTTTACTTGATTCTTCCTACTTTTATCCTACCTGTACTTCATTCACACCCAGCCTTGGTTTTATGGACAGGATGCTAAGTACTGTAAAGAAAGGAGTTGTGAATCTCCAGGTGTTTAGCACACTTGGTGTGAGAGTGATTCTAAAATTACATTATTTACTTCAATTCTGCATCTGAATACTTAAAGATTGCATGATTTTCTTTGTTCAGAACTGATGATACCTGTCTGTAAAACGGATGAAAAATAAGTTATTTCATATTTTCATCATGCATAATTTGAACAGAATACTTCTATTTAAAGGTGATGTTTTATTACTTTTGAGAATTAAGTTGTCAGTTGGATACCTGTCTGTTTCCTTTCTGAGGACATCATATGACAAAGAACAAAGCAGAACCGAGTATATTTCTTTGCAAGAGCTTATGTTTTGTGTAAGAACCTGTATTTCCTGATTAAGAAATTGTTAATTCTCTTAATTTTATTTCAGCTTTACTTTTGGAAGCTCAGTCAACACCGTTTCAAATAACTCCCTCCACCATGGCAAATATTGTGAAAGGCCTGTATACACTACGACCAGGTAAAAAAGAAAAAAGTTTGTAGGTGTGCCTCATACTGAGGTTGTGATATGTTTTAGTAAACACATATGCTGTCACTGTCTGCCTCATGCACACTGAACAAGCAGATGTGCCTTGTGTTCTATCATACTGCTTAGTTTACTATGCAAAGGCCCTGGTTCTTTTTGTTGCCCATCTCTGTGACCTGTACAAGGTACCATGTGAGTAACAAATTCATTTTTTTGTCGGGGGGGGGGGGGAATAAATCAGTCCTTTACTCTGGATACAGAGAGAAGACCTCTTTCTTTTGCTCTGTAGAAATAAAAAGGGCTGCTTATTAAGTCAGTCATGGCAGAAGTTTAGAAGTATTGAAATGGTGAAACATTGTGAGTTGTGCTTCAAACAGCCAGATCTTTGATGTGAGATGAATGACTGTTTCTTCTATGAAGCCATTATCTTGTTATTTCATGTAAGAGCTCAGTTTAACTTGTGAATACATCATGACACCTTGTGCAACAGTTATATTGAGGGGAAAATGGCGTTGCAGATGTTAATCCATTTTGTACCAAAATATCTGGATCTTTAAGTGTTGAAGAACTGAATAGAGCTCTGGCCTGTGTTTGAAAAGACTTTATAAACAGAGTATTCAAAAATACCCATAAGTAAATGGTACCTGCTTCTCTTCAAGTGCTGATGTTTTCTTCTTTTCCTGATGTGAAAGCAACTCAGTATGGTTTTGTTGTACTGTATTTTATATTGTGGGTAATGAACTTGTGATTTCCCAGTTGTCCATTTCAGGTGATCCCTGTCTTGCTGTCTACTTCATAACACAACAGATACCAGCTAGGGTTGGTATCATGGACCTAATCAGATATTGAATAGTTGGTTTACGTCTGTTAAGATCTTTAAGTATAAAAAAATATTCCTACAGTTGCTGATATCTGCTTTCCACAGCTGGTTATGAAGACCCAGGTGACTGACCCTAAGCTTTTGTTTAAACAGATACACATTTGCCTGCTCCTCAAACTTCTCAGCCCCTGAGAAAATGAGGAACTTTGATGTCCTTCCAAGCAGAAAAGCACGGGATAGGCTTCTTGGTGTAAAAGCCTGTTCTTTGGTGGTGCTGGTTCTTGAGGATGAATTCTGAAACAGTCAGGGCAAGTAGGAACACTAGAGGAACCTAAGTTCATGCTTCTCCCTTATTCTTTATTCCCTGTGTAGCTGGTAGCCATGGGCTTTCTCTTCTCTTACTTTCTCATCAAGTTGAAAGTACTTGACAGCCATTAGACTTGTTGTCTTCTAATTCCAGCTCCAGCACATGGTGGCCAGGTTGAAGTCTGAGCACAGACACTCAGGCTGCTAGTTGGTCCACTTGGATTTAATATGAAATACTCTCTTCACCTCACTGGCAATGGTCTGGCAGTGGCATGAAATACCCTACCACAGTATTTAATCTTGGGAGTTCCCAGTCAGTTTATTAGCTTGGCTGAATTTCTCAGCAGCAGTAGGTTTTTCGTAGGTAATATGTTCTACGTGGTACCTTTTTACTGTATTTCATAAAAAGAAGAGTGCCTTTCTGTGTCTGTAGACTTAGGTGTTTTGGGGAGGGGAAGGTTGTATTTTGGTGTTTTTTCTGGTGGTTTGGTGTTTTTGTTTGATTGGTTTTTGGTTGGTTTTTTTTTTAATGAAATGCTATTATCTGAGGGATCTGGGACCTTGGTGCCAGGGAAGGTTATGGAGCAGATCATCTTAAGTGCCATCATGTGACACATACAGGACGACCACGTGATTGGGCCCAGTCAGCATAGGTTTATGAAAGGCAGGTCCTGCTTGACTAACCCGATCTCCTTCTATGACAAGTGAACAATGGAAAGGCTGTGGATGTTGTCAGCTTAGACTTCAGTAAAGCCTTTGATGCTGTTTCCCACAGCGTTTTCCTGGAGAAACTGTCTAGTCATGGCTTGGACAGGTGTACTCTTTGCTGGGTAAAAAGAATGGCTGGATGGCTGAGCCCAGAGTGGAGGTGAATGGAGTTAAATCCAGTTGGCAGCCAGGTGTTCCCCAAGGCCAGTTCTATTTAATATCTTTATCATTTATCTGGATGAGGGAATTAATGGCACCCTCAGTAAGTCTTCAGGGGACACCAAGTTGGGCAGGAGTGTTGATCTGTTTGAGGGTAGAGAGGCTCTAGAGGGGCTTCTGGACAGGCTGGATTGATGGGCCAAGACCAATGGGATGAGGTTCAACAGGGCCAAGTTTGGAGGTATTTAAAAGATGTGTAGATATGGTGCTGAGGGATGTGGTTTAGTGGTGGGCTTGGCGGTGCTAGGTTAGTGATTGGATCAAAGTCTTTTCTGGCCAAAATGATTCTGTGATGAAGGAGGTTAGTATGTTGTCTTTTGTCAAATCACACATACACTTGTAATGATTATTTAGTGAGTTTGTTGATTAAAGAGTTCTGAAGCTTGGCATGGGCTGAGTATATGTCAGATTTGAGTTAAAAACTGATTATGTGCCTTAGTGAATACATTTAGAAACATCCCTTTTTTCCCCAAGTAAAGATGAGGTTTAGGATAACTGCTACAACCTCTGGAAAAGCTGAGTTCAGAAATACTTGAGGAGTATTTATTTTTCTTAGACCTTCTTATACAGTTGCTGTAAACTCAATTTTCATCTTTTACTCAGTCTCATGTGTTTCTTATCATCATCCTTGAAGCAGCTTTAAGGTGGTAAACTGTAACATTGCTTCTATAAGGCAGTGTTCAGTGGAGGGAAGCTAAATCTCTCTGCTGAAGCTGAACTAATGCAGGTTAAAATTTAGATGACCATTTTTGTAATGTTCACTATAGAGCTTTAGAACATCAATAAAAGAATTGCATGAATTCCTTTGAAATGTGGGAGGAAAAGCAGGGTTGTATGTTGATTACTGTGCTTTCTAGAAGCAAGGCTCAGGGAAGAGAGGTGTAAATTTTGAGAATACACTTCCTGGAGTTAAGTGTTACAAATGATCTGATTTTAAAGGTGAGTTTGCTGATCATCGGTGCCTGTCCTTGAGAATGTCCAGAGACTCAGCAGGCCCTGCGAGATGCAACAAGAACTGAATTTTAATCTGATGTTGAGTTGGATGGCCAAAAAAAAATAGTAATTCCTTTGTCTACATGTACACATTTGATTTAAACAGTCTGATTATTTGCCCTGCTTCAAGACTTGGTTTCTATGGAGTTTGGGCAACGCTTTCGTTTATTTTATTTTGTTTAATTCAAGTTCCTCGTATGTATTTAAAATAAAGCAAAGTTGCATTTGTCAAAGAGTAAAATTTTCACAAGACATCTCTTCCATGTGTTTTGTTGTTGCTTTCCCTCTTGTTACAGAATGGGTACAGATGGCACCAGCTTTATTTTCTAAATTCATCCCAAATATTCTACCCCCTGCTGTGGAATCTGAGCTTCAGGAATATGCTGCTCAAGACCAGAAACTTCAAAGAGAGCTTATGCAGAATGGATTTACTAGGTAATAATTATTAGTCGTCAGCAGTAATTGTACTGGGTGGTGCTGAAACAGTAAAAATGGATACACCTAAAAATATTGAAGAAATAATTTAAGAGTTAATAAAGAACCTTCACAAATCAGAAATATGGCCTATTTTCCACGTATTTGGGGCATTACCAACCCTGCAGATGGTACCAAAAAGCTGATGATCAGAAATCTGGAAATATTTTCATGAAACAGGCTGCTTACAGTTCATGCCTTGCTGTGCTTTGAGTGTGCATGTAATGCATGATCATGTTCTTGTTCAGCTTTTACTTTGGCCTTTTATTTTCTATAAGCTGACTTTTTTTTTTCCCATGATGCTTCTGCAAATGTCAGTTGGTGACATGTCCTTATTCCACTTTCAGAGCTATTTGTACAGGCAAGGTGTTTATTTTAAATAGGCATTTCTCTTCTGAGTATTGAATTGGCGGGGGCGGAGGAGGATGTTGGAGAGCAAACAGCAAAAGAGATAGTGGAAAATGTTCGTAACCTATGTTGCTCACTCTGGGCTGTGCCTGTTGCTCTGTGTTCTTCAAATTCACTGCCCAGGCAGAAGCACAGAGTTTACACCACAGCACTGCACCACTTTTGCTGTAGTCTGACATCCCAAAGTCAGGCAGAGGAATCGTGCTCTGTTCTCGAGAGGCTTGTTTCTGCATGAAGAAAATACTCCTCTTCATCTTTCCTGTTAGCTGTGCAGCACTGAGATTCTGGTCCTGTGGTTTGAATGCCCACTAAATGTGGGTCTGTTTATGACAGAATCCTAATTAGTTTAGTGTTTGATGTAGTCCTGGATTTCATACTCCCTTGTAGTTTTCCTCGAATGTAATCTCATTCTTCAAAGCGTCATAAATTATTGAACTTAAACTCTACTCCTGCCCCAAATGCAGATGGTGTTGTAGGTTCACTCCTTGTAAGGCTTTCTGTGAAGGAAAGTAATTTTTTTATCTATGCAGGAGTTAAGATGCTAAAAAGAAAGCCAGAAGAGCTTGGGCTGAGAAAACCATTGTGGTTTTGGTCCAAGAAACAGAAGTTTGAGACTTTGAAACCGAGCAGGCGTATAACAGTGACAAAAGAATGTAATGCACGGGACAGAACAAAAACTGGAACACTTCAGTTTTGTCTGACTTTCAATCTTGCTAACTCTGTAGGTGACTTATAATAGTACTGCTTACAACTGCATTTTACCAGTTTCACACAGCACAGAAAATAAAAAATGAAGTTTCAAGTAGTAACAGTTCATATCCACAAAAATAATCAGTGTCAAAGCTATTTTTTTCCCTAGGTACCTAGAATAAGCCAGACTTCTCAGCTTGGCCATGAAATACTGTGGGGATGCTGCTGTATAAAAGGCTAGAAAGGATCGTAGGAAGGATATTGACCACTGCCAAGGCTAGATCCCACTGTGGTGCTCTCATCCTAGAGACTTGGTGTGATCTTGAGAATGTATTTTAGCAACTTCTGTTTTACACAGAAAAGTAATTCTCTAGTACTGGAACTAATGCAAATCCATAGGAGCTGTTTCTGTCCTGTGTGACAGGTGAGGAGAAAGAAGAGAGTAGGCTTGAGGATAGTCATACAAGGTTTGTAAAGGTTTCTGTCACATTGTTTGCAGAGACCAATTTTTAGGAGTTCCTATTCTTTTTGGCTTTCTGTGGTGAAAGTTTTGGTGTGCCTTGCAGGTTTAAAAAATTGGTCTACCCTAGCCTGTGCTTTTGTGCAACTGCTGGTTTTATGCAGCTTGCTTTCAAATTGTTAAATAAAAATGCAAATTAAAACGTTGCAATGGAATAACTGATTGATGCCAGTCAGTCTCTGGTGAATGTTTTCCACGGTCTATTTCATATGATTGTACTGTCAGGGAGTCAGTGCAGTCTGGTAAACATAGAGGTTCTGTAAAGTGTTAGTCTGTCATCAATAAAAGGACACAAGTAAAAGAAAACTCAAGTACAGGGAATATGTCTGGTGCATGGCATTTTGCAGTGGTATTTGAAATGCATTTTACCTCAGTGTATTTCAAGATGTTATGTGCTTGTTCCTGTGTTATGAACATAGGTTATATGTATAATGTCTCAGAATTGTTCAGAGGTTATATTCCTAGACATAGAAATGTATAAAAGGGTTGGTTTTTACCAAGTAGTGTGCCAGGTCTGTTCTCTTCTGGGTTAGTATGATATGTCATCTGTTCTCCTCTAATTGCACCCAAAAATGGTGATGTCTTTGCTGCTGTATATCCTACAGTAACCATGAGGAACACAGCCCAGTGAGGTGTCTTGAGGAGCGTTAATGGCATGTCAGGTTCTAGTTGAAATAGTCAACTTATCAGCACTATTAAATACTATTGCTGCAGAAAATGGGAATACAAGACAGTTGCTTGGCAGTATTTCACTTGTGAAAGACCTTAATCGAGGCATACACAGCAGGTCCATCACCTTAAGAGTGGCTTCAAGGAAGAACACTTTGTATTACTAGAAAACCCCTCAATTTCTGCCAACTTCCAGCAGATAAAGGTGAAATTACAACCACTGTGATGAAGAGATACTGCGATCTCTCTTCCTTATGTAATAGTAGCAATAGCATCTCTATCCTTACAAGAAACTTGTGGAGCAGCAGGATTTTCCAGCTTTAAGAGTTTGTGTGCACAAAAACAAAAGGGAAAGAATGTTTTCCAAGTAGATGGGAATTTGACTTTGGGTTTTCAGGAGCAATGGTGTCATCTAATATTTATACAACTTCAGTTATTTAAATCTCTTGCTTGAAGAGGGAGTGTTGTCAGCTCAGACTTGCTTGGAGTCTGATTGTTGGGTTTTCTGGAGCATCTTCTTAGACTGATAGATGCAGAGTTTTCCATATAGTTCTATAAAGTTTGAATTAAGGAAGACAATTTTATGCATGACTTAAAACCATGAGAATTTTTCCGCATCTTCATTTTGTATTAAAGGCAAACAAACCCAAACAACCTATAAAAGCAAGCCTACTATCTTTAACAAAAGGTTGAACTAATTAAATCTATTAAATGTAGCTTATACTTCTGTCTTAGCAATGACTGCAGGATTCTCAGTTTACTATGCTTGTTTCTCTAGTCTGTGAAGTTTATGATTGTGCTGAGGTATTTCACTATTGTTTTTCCTTTTTTAAAATCATGGGATGGTTTGAGTGGGAAGGGACGTTTAAAGGTCATCTAGTCCAACTGCCCCTGCAATGAGCAGGGACATATTCAAGTTCAGGTTATCATGAAAATACTTTTCTTCCCCTTCTTTCCTAGAGGTGACCAGTCACGCAAGAGAGCTGGAGAAGAGTTAACTTACAGTAAGTATGTATCTAACCCTTCCCTCCCGTGTGCTGTGCAGTCCCTGATGAGTTGGGCATCAGGTAGGGGTGGACTTCTGAGTTCACGGGGGGGTGAGGTGTCAGAGGCTGCATCTCCACATCTAGCTAGCTGTCTGCCAGTGTAACCTCTACCATTCTAAGTAATAATACAGACTTCTTGGTTCTAGAGCCTGGCTAGATGTGCTAGACTCCCACAGCCACCTCTAAGGTAGTAAGATATCCTAGCTGTCAAAGCCAAGATACTACCACTTCATTTAAGCGGAAGCTGAGGTTTTGAGGAAAAAGAATGTATTTGTCCCAAGTCTCTGCTTGGTCATGATACCCATAACAGGCAATGAAATGATAGAGCAGTCCACCTCTGATATCAGTGACCCACCGGTGCTGTGTGTTCCTGTCCACTGGCAGAATGGGTTGTTTGGAGGGGTTGTCCTTTTCAGCTTGGAACCCTCTATTAAGTATCTGATACAACCTGGGATCCACCTGCAATGAGATGCTAAAGGCAGTATTTGGCTAGAAATGTTTGAGTCATGCAGCAGGGAAGTTCTTTTCCATTTGTAGATGAAGTCTCTTGCTGCTTGTTTAACTGTGAGGTTCTTCTCTTTGTAGTGCCTTAAATTTCCCTTAGTACAGATTAGGGAATATGCAGAAGAGACATGGGGAAGAATGGCATTGTCATTCTCAGTTGGTTGCTCTATTCCATACAGCCCTAATTTGGGTGCAGCCAGTCTAAAGTCCCATCTTCTGTGCTGACTGAATATTTGGCAAAGAGAATCTAGTCCCGTACGTTCTAAGTCAGGATTGAAATACAGGGTCCTGTTTGTCATTAAATAGCCTTAGGGATAGGGCAATAGTATAGGTCCTGGTACTGTTGTTAACTTCAGTTCATCTTACTGCATTCTTTCCACCAAGTTTCCTCCTGTGCTTTATTTCCTACCATAAATGTCACACAGTCTTAGGATGAATTCTTAAGTCAGACCTGAAATGACTGAGTGGACTTTTACATGATATATCAGCTTCTCTTTACACTGTTAACATTTTGCCAGCAATAATGGGTTTTTTGAGGCTGTTGGGGGAATGGGGCAAAGGACAAAAGTTGGAAGTTCAATATGAGAGAATTTTTTTAACTTTTTATGTAATTTCAGATGGCTCATCAGCTTGTGCGAGCTCCAGGGGGTACAGATAGTGAATATACTGGATCAGCTTCTATTCCTGGCCAGAACAAACACTGGAGGAGCGCAGGTGGTATCCGGAGCCTCCTTTGGCAACTGCTGATGCTTGAGCTCTGACACGAACTATGCGTCAAAGAAGAGCTTTGGACTTTCTTCTTTATTATATAAATTGTCAGTTGCTGCTACAATTGGGATGACTTGGAAAGACATGATTCCTTGGTCTAGCCTATCAACAAGTTCATGCTCTGCGATTTTTGTGAGGAATGCACCTTGAAAAACAATCCTTTCAAAGTGGAAATGGGCAGCCAAAATCAGCAGCTTCCAAAAGTGTTAGAATGGAAGAACCTTTTTTGCACTCTTTTCTTAATATTAAGGACATTCTTAAAACTAGTTAACACGTCAGTGTATTAGTTTTTAAACTTCAAGGTATTTTCTGGAGCTTTTACTTAAATAATAAGAATAAAATTTCATTATTTTGCAGTATTTGTTTGTTAGTTTAAAAATTGTCACCTTTTAAGAGTTGGTCCCATATAAATGTATCTTCTGTCAGGGAGTTTTAAATTCTGGATTTTTCTTTTACCTGTGTGGGGTTTTGTTTGTTTGTTTTGGGTTTAAGTTTTTGTTTTGTTACTTGGTATTTTGAAATCTGTTTTTCTATGTGTTTGTACTCTGTGCCTTCAGCTTGTGCACTTTGCAACTTTATAGACCATATTTTGTTACTGCAAAATGTGTTCTTGAGGAAAAACTTGATGTGTACAAACATGCTGCAAAGTTGCACTTTTTGCTTGCATTAATGGGAGGTGAATTTAAGGAGGAAGGAAGAAACATTTAACCTGTCACAATCTTTTGTAGTGACTTGGAAGTTTGTCCCTTCTTATTTTTCATGTGTATTAGTGTTTATTGCTGGGACCAACTCTTCTAGAACACCTCTCATTGACTTTTCATTGGCTTCCATAATTGCAATAGATTGAGATGTGAAGTCCAGACTGAATGAAATACTAAGATGTGTTTTATGCTGTGCTATGTAGAAATATTGTGGGCAAAAATTCTCCAGCCCAGTAGGTCTACAAAGTGCATCTCTGTCAGCACAAACCAGATTTGCACCTGGTTAATCAATGGTACCTGTCCAAGATCACTTTGTGGCTCCTGTGCCATTTCTCCTGTTTCAGGGATGTGATGGGGTTGTGCCAGTGGATGTAGTCAGAATCAGGGTGTTGGCTGATGTAATATGTGCATGTGTACCCTTCAGCCTCCCAGTCGGGTGTAAACTCAGCTGGAGTTCTGGCTGAACCCAGTTCCAGGAGATCTGGACCTATGATCGAAATCCTAATGATCATGACATGGGTTTTAAGCAGTAGTATGGCTAACACAACTTTCACGAGGGGAGGAACATACTTGAAAAAGCAGTTTGACTATGGGGTTGTTTTTTGTTGTGTTTGTTTTGTTTATTACTCTGGGTTTATTTTTTATTGCCTTTAGTTATGAAGATAAATGAGTTGGTAACATAAAATCTTTCTGAAGTGAAACAAGTTTGTTTGGTTTTGTCTTGCACAACTCTTATGCCTGTTTAAAAAAAAAAAGTAAAAAAAAAAAGCACACACAAAAGACCAACACAATCCCCTTTATGCTTGTATGATTTCATTACCAAATGCAGAAAAAAAGATAAAAAAGATGCGGCAGGGACAAAGCTTTTTTTTTTTTTTTTCCTTGTTGTTTGTGGCCAGGCTTCATGTAAGTGAATTTAATTTTATCAATTTCACATCAGCCACTTTGGCAATTCTATTAAGTTTGGATGGGGAAGAACGAGAAGGACACTGCTGTGATTGACAGATTCAAATCTGAATTACCTGTATGTTTCTTTGCATATTTGCAAAGCTTAATTAATTTTGAGGAAGTTTTTCTTTTACTATTAAAAATGAATGCTTTAGTGTTGTTTTCTGTGTGGAACAATACCAGCAGTCTAATTTCATCCCCAGTAGTGGAAAACCAAACCACTTTGAGTAGGGATTTTTTCAAATCTTGATAGTGTTCGCTTCCACTTTGCTACCAGCTACTTAAGTTGAAGCAGATTTAGGTTAAAATGGGGGTTTTGAAAACTTTGCTGAAGTATGAAGTGGAGAAGCTAATGAAGTCTTATAAGGGGCAGAAATGATTTGCCAGATACCAGATTTTTGTCAGTTTTGGCTTTAAACAAACACTCTGATAGTGTCCTTAGCTTTAAAAATCACTGTTTTCTGAAATGACAATATTAGTGAGTTAAGAATAGATGCGTTAACCTAATTTGGTTAAAGTTTGGTTACAACTTCATTGCCATTCTAGTTCACATAACAGTAATCAAACTCATTTTTGTCAAGTGATCACAATTTTTTTTTTTCTGTTCTTAAAGTGATTTTACTTTTTTGAGTTTGTAAATAATATTTAGTGCTTTTGCTTCATGTTGAGGCAAGAGTTCAACATTCATTTTATGCTGCATTATGCTTGGGACACAAACATCTAGAACAAAAATACCATCAAAAGTTAAAGCATTCCTGTCAGCGTGGTTCACTTTGTGGGCACTGATTAGTGCATGGATGCTTCTCAGTCCTGCGTAGCATTCTCACTTGACCACCCTACCTGAGAAATGTTTCTTAAGCACTGTATTATGTTGTAAATTTGGCATTAAAATTCCTGTATGTTTTGGCATTATTAATATAATGCTGAAATATTGTTGATCTGTCAGAGATGTTATCATTGTGACTGAGCATGAAGCAGAATACAACATGCAATACTAAATTACTTTGTTTCTCTGTAAAATTGCATTTTACTTACAGTAAAACTAACTCAGCCAACTTGAGCATTGGTACTGTAAAGCCACAATTACTGACAGCATGATCCTAACTGCAGTATTTAATTTAACCAAATAACTTGTGGTAAATCCGTTGCATTTGTAGCTTACTCTGTTAAGATTAAGCAGTAAAGTTGGTTATACAGTGGGTGTCCTTGTGATGTTACACTGGTTCTATAGCCAAACTCGCTACATTAAAATTTTTTTAGATTAATTTCATTTCTTGATTTGGGAAGTTGAAATATTTAAATTCATCCTTCTGACTACTGCAGTAATAGGCAGTTATCAATATGTGGCCAAGATGGCCTAATAAAAATTATAAAGGGGGTGTGTGTCTAACTAGTTAACTACTCAACTCTTCTCCAGTTGGATCTCCTTGATGCCTTTCTGCAGCTGTTGAGGAAGTGTTTGTGGATGAGTACTTTGAAACAGAAGTTTTTGACTGCTGTCATTTGATAGAAATATGATCAGTCAGATTGTCCATTTTAATTTTTCCCTAATATGTTTGTTTACTGCCTACTGCTTTTCAAAAAAGCAACCATAGAAACCAACCCCAAAGGCCATGTTCTGAATGACTGAAAAGTGTTTTCCATGTATGCCATGGTAACCCCAGTGGAAGGACACTTTTGCAGAATTACAGAATAAAAATCAGCTGCTCGAATTTGACTCTTGTCTTCAACCCAGCTGCAGCTGAAAGAAAACAAAGATGTTTTGATAACCTGATGTGCACCAGATACCCAGAGGGCACTTTGTTCAGCTCGCAATGTGCAAGTCAGGGTACCTTCAGGATCCATATAGTTCTTGACCACAATGAAAAGGTCCTGCTAGGTAGGAATGGAGACTGCTTGGGTTAGTGTATTTCCCTTTCTGATCTGTGGGGACTGTGTGATAACATGGAGGTAGTCACTGTGCTGATGCCACTCTAGTTAAAGATTCCTTTTTTGAAGGATGTCTTGTGTTGACCACTCATGTGAGATTGCTTTTCACAGCTGAATACTGTATATAAGTTTGTTAATGATATATATTTTCATCAGTCACGTTTTCTTCACTGCTCTGAAGAGTTCCTTCACTGCTCTTGGAGCATCTCCACTAGAAGCCTTTAAATACATATTAAAGATGACTGCATCTTTGTGGGGGTGTTTGCATGGTGTAACACTGAGCTGCAGACTGTGCTCCCAACATTGTCTGTGGGCAGGGAAAACAGGTGGGCAGGCTTTGTGTGTCCCCCGTTCTCTGATCTGGGGTCTGTGGTAACAGACACATGTGCCTCGCTAGGACAAGGTGCAGCCTTCTCTGTGCTGTTTGTTTTGGCCGAGTGTGAACGGGGAGGGATGGAGCCCTGCAGTGCAGTTGCTTTGCTGGGCTGACGCGTGCAAGTCATGTCAGTGCTGTAGCAGGAACTCGTGTCCTATCCTGTGTGTTCTCAGCACAGAGTCTGATCTCAGTCTGTAACTATTCTATCTTCTGTCAGAGGAAATGGTCATCTTGGTCCTATTCAGTCTGTTATTTCTAGACAAGATAGAGGAGAATTTGCAGTCGAGTGTGATCTTTCCTGGGAAATATTCTCTAGCTGGTAGAGGAGAGGAATCTTGCTTCCAAGGAAAAGGATTATGGGTCATGTCTCTCTGATTTTTGTCAGCTGGTCTCCAAGGCAACATGGTGCAAGACAGTCAATCATATTGAGTACACTGTGCTTATAGCACTGCTAGACTTCAGTTCTGGATTTAATCTAGGATAAACAATGGTCTTCTTGGGAGGCTTACAAACTTCAGATATTGTTAATCACAGAAGGTGTGAACCACGGGTGGACTTACCCTGGAAGGTGTCATTTCAGTAATTACAGGTCAGGGGAAGTTATTTTGTCCCAGAGGATGTTACTTATTATACAATAAATTGGTGTGATACTGGCCCAACAAGATATTTTTATACCCATAGTGGCTGTTAAAAAGTTCAGAGAATCTAAGTTTCATCTTTATCAGCACTGAAGCACACTGGCTTTGAATGAGGAGTGGAATCACAGGAGAGGAAGCCTTTACTTTCTGCCAGGAGGTGCAGAAGATCAGTGTTACCGCATTAGGAAAACAAGACAAACTTGCCGATTTGGCCTCACTTGAAAGCTCCTTGACAAAGTGCTTTGTACTTTGCTAGAGGGAGTGGAAGGATTAAACCTATATATCTTGACCTAACTTGAATGACTGGTTTAAGAGGATTCCAAAATTTCATAGGCAATGAGTACTCAGAAATCCCTTCTGGCTTTCTCCCGTCTGTCCCTGGGATGCTCTAGATACACTTGGTTAATGTTCCTCTTTCTGAGCTGCCAGCAGACCTAATTAGCACAGAACAGGGAAGATGACTCTCCTAATGATGACAACAGAATTAATTTAGTAATAGCACTTACTGTCTCTAGTATTGTTTTTGGACTAATCATTCCCTAAGAAAACCTGTTACAGTTTCTGAGATGACCCGAGTCTGAGAGTGGCTTCTGTTACGAAGGCAGCAGGTAATTTATTTGTTAGTACCATTTGCCATCTATCAGGAAATTGAATTATTTTTGTACAGAGAACAGTCCATAAGATCGTATGTTCAGAGTACAAGATGGGTGGAGGTCTGAAAGTGCTGCTGAAGAGCTGAGGTGGTCCATCTGCTTAGGTTTGTGCTGCTGCTCTATAGAGGCATATAGTGACTGTGAAGTCAATTGCGCTGTGAACACACACCCAAAAGTCTATACCATCAGTTACCATGGGATAGCTGATGGACTTCATACCTTCATGGTAACCTGTTTCCATGGCAGGAATGGCTGAGCAGTGACATGACCCATCTGAAATGGGTCAAGGCTTGAACTCTTAAAATAACCTTTGTTAAGGTGCCTGACTTAAATTCCCTATGTAGTCAGTGTGAAGTGAAAGATTTCTGCAGCGAGTATCATACAGCACTAAATGGATATACTTCAAAATTTCCATTTTTGGGTCTCTGTTACTACCAATGGCCTGCTGGTACTTGAACCCATATCATCAAAGGAGCTGGAAGCTGATCTTGCCAGACAGGATCTGTCCTACCTGTGCAGAATAAGAACAGGCCTGATGAGTTCCTTTTCTTTGTATTAAGTTCTTTTTTTTTGTATTAAGTTTTTATTGAGCAGACACCTGGTGTTCTCACTTGCTTGGATATCCCATGTTGTTCAACATACACAGTTTTGATGATGTGGTGGTCTGCTGGGCTGAATCAGGCAGAATTTATCTGAGCTAGAGAACCATTGCCCATAAAATACAGAGATCCATCATACCTGGTGATTATCTGCTTCTAATCTGAATAATCTCATTATCCTCTTTTGTTCCCTCAGTTACAACTTCTGAAAGCCTGTTCAAGTGATAATATGCTTTCCCATTAAGCCTCCAATCTTCTACTTCAGAGAATGTTGTAGTTACTGAGCCTAGATATGCAGGAGAGAGACTCATGGAGTTAAATGAAATTTTCCATGCATATTTCTATTTCATGTTTCCCTCCAGGGATGTGTCATGGATTAAAGAACTGCACATGCACTCCCTCACTCCATTCATGTTTTGTCATAATAATGTTTTATTCTTTCTTTTCTAATAATTCCCAGTGTTGAATTTGCCTTTTCTTAATAACTGCTGTGTATCAAGCTAACATTTCTTAGAGCTATCTGTTATAATCCCAAGATGTCATTTGTGCATAATAGTAGCTACTCCTTGTGAAAGTAAAATTGGGATTGTGTTTTCCCATTGCATCATTTTGTCGTCAATGTAAACATAAGTAATCTGGTTCTTTCACCCAGCTGCTTAGTGGAATGAAGTCCTGTAGCTCTTCGTAGTCAATTCTCCTCTTTATTTCCCCTCTCTGATGGCACATGAACTGATGAGCATTTCACCATTCACCTCCTTTTCAGCTTTTTATGAATACAGCAATTAGCATGACCCTAGTGCTGGAGTATTCTGCTGGTGATTTCTGTTGTGAGCACTGTCAGTTCCTCTTCCATAGCTTTCCAGTGGCAATTTTTCCACCTGAAAAGAGCTTTTCTTTTATCTTATGGTAGCATTGTAAAGAGCTTTTGATGAGAGAGCTCACCAAACACTGCAGAAATCTATGTTACAGGATCCCACTTGCCACATACTCATTGAATCATAGAATGGCTTGTGTTGGAAGGGACCTTAAAGATCACCTAGTTCCAACCCCCCTGATGTGCCCTATTGTAACTCAGCTACATTTGTTGTGTGAAGCTGTGTATCTATGCTAGAAACTGCTGAAATGAGCCCTCATCACTCATATTTTATAGCTCACCATTTTAGTGCATAGGGACAAACTCAAGTGTTGAACTCTCACATCACAGACGACAAGAGTTCAAATGGGAGTTTGTTTTGTCATACTTCAGTCTTGCTGATGCCTTGGGAATAATCAGAATTATTTCATTGGGTAAAAGGAAACAAAGACTTCTGGCATGTTAGTATTTATTTTGTTTAGCAAAGACTTTCTGCAACTCTTTTCTTTGCAGTTTCTCTGAACTCAGACTAACTGCTTATCAGCCCCTTCATGATTTGCTGATACAGCACAAGAAAGCAAAGCAAGCTTCTAACTTGCCAGCTCCTCTTGTCTGCTTTCCAACCCAGCTACTCATCTTCTAAGAATCTTGTATCAGAAGATCCAAACTGAATAAAGGAGACTGATCAGAGTAGTCCAGCAGCAATTCAGCTGCTCTGGCTGAGGTTTGACATCCCCAGTTGTTGCTGCAGCCCAGTCTTTCTCATCCAAGCACAAATACAGGCTGGGCACTGAGTGGGTTGAGGATAGCTCTGTGGAGAAAAACTTGAGGGTGTTGGTGGATGAAAAACAATATGAGCTAGCAATGTGCTCTCTCAGCCCAGAAAGACAATTGCATCCTGGGCTGCATCAAGAAGAGAGTGGAGAGCAAGTCCATGGAGGTGATTCTGCCCCTGTGCTCTGGTGAGACCCTGCCAAATGTACTCTATTCAGCTTTGGAGTGCTCAGCACAAGAAAGACATGGATCTGCTCAAGTGAGTCCAGAGGAGGGCCACAGAGATGATCGGGGGACTGGAGCACCTTTCCTTTTAGGATAGGCTGGGAGAGTTGGGGTTCAACCTGGAGATGAGAAGGTCCTATGGAGACCTTACAGTAGCCTTCTAGTACCCGAATGAGGCCATGCAGGAAACATGGAGAAGGACTTTTTATCAGGGAATGTAGTGGTAGGGTGAGGGGGTTTCAAACTGAAAGAGGGTACAATTAGATAAGATGTAAGGAAGAAGTTATTCACTCTATAGGTGGTGAGACTTTGGAACAAGTTGCCCAGAGAAGCTGTGGATTCCCCATCCCTGGAAGTGTTCAAGGCCAGGTTGGATGGTGCTCTGAACACCCTGGTCTAGTGGGAGGTGTCCCTGCCCATGGCAGGAGGTTGGAATCTAGTTGATGTTTAAGATCCTTTTCAACCCAAATTGTTCTATGAACTACAGGATGTTTTAATGCCTTGTTACTGCCTGTCATCACACTTCTTTGACTGTTACATTAAAATAAACCAGTCAGTGGTTTTGGGAATCACCTTTGAGGATTATTTACAGAAGTCGCTGCCCTTCCTTAAGCATTTAATCTCTGGGCTCTTTTGTAAGAAATCCAAATTGTGCCTTTCTGTTTCCAAAACCCACATGGGACAGGCACGGCTGCTCCGAGGGTCTCTGCCCAGCTGTGCTCAGGCTGGGTGCGTGGTGCTACCTGAGGCCTTTGCATGTGTGCTGTGTGCAACACAGTTTTTAATTAAAAAGATGTAATGTCAGTGTGCGTATGGCCCACGGCTGTGCTTTGAGGTTGGTAGATGGTTTGCCTAATAAACAGGGAAACAAAAGGTCCCTTGTTCTGTATTTACACAAGCAAGCAGAAAAGAGCTCTCCCTTGGATGCTGAGTCTAAAGTTGAATCACGTCAGGCAAGCTACAAAACCAGTCTCCTGCCAGAGCAGCAATGACTGCTCTTGGCTGAGAGAGGGCACTTTTCCACATGCTCCAGAGCGTAGAGCTATGTGCTGAAGAAAGGATGCTGAGCAGAGCAGGATTCCCTGGTGTTTGTGTAGGTGCTGGTGGTGGGAGACCTGCCAGCCTCCATGCCTGGGCTGGAGGTGTGTATTGGGCTGGGGAGGGTGTTGTTACTTGTACCACCGAATGGTGCTTATGTTTCTATTTAGCAATTCCCAGGGCAGAACAAACCTCCAATCTTAAATTGATTTAGCTACTTTGCAGGCAGTCTGCGGTTATATTTAAAGTATTTCAAGAGCTTTATTGATTTTTAAAGGCATCCTGGAATATAATACATGTGAAGTTAATTCCCAGTGGAGCTAATTTAACTTCCTGTTGGTCTGCATCATCAGAGTGATTTAATTCAAGCTTACTTTAGTCTGATTAATTTATTTTGTGTTGAATACAAACAAATGTTCTGGCCTTTCTTAAATTATTCTCTATTTCTTCCATGGGCTTCATATGCACAGAAGAAAACCCCAACATATCCAGCTGCTTTTAACTGAACCATTGCAAATTAATTTGATTGATATAAAGTATGGCTAATGAACTGAATTTAAAGCAAGAAAGTTATATTCATACAGAAGAACTAATTCTTCTCTCAGCTAGATAAACTTCAGAAAACAGCTGGCTAGATAATAATCACTGAGAATTTTCAGAATCATGAAGGACTAATAGTAAAACTCTCAGGTCATGTGGAATATGACGACTCGTGAACAGAAAGGAGGGAGCATTTCACCGCTTGGAAGTGCTCGGCTTTGATCACATGCTAAGTTTGTGCAAAACTTGTGTGTGCCTCTGTAGGAATAACTTCAGCATCTTTTAGCTTCTCTAATATGAACTGTGTCTAAAATGCAGAGTTTTCCATGTGGTTGTCAAATATTATCTCTGTCTTGGCTATCCAGTGTCTTCTGACCAGGAGATGCTGAATATTGTCAGATCCTCATCTTCTTTCCAAGCTCTATGGCATATTCTTTGGGCTGCTCTGTGCATCTCTAAAAGCAGGTGCTGTGAGGAGAAGGGATGGGAGAGAACAAGACTACTCAGTGAAGGAAGGACCTCAATACAGGTAGGTGTTGTCTTTATTCCTTTCTAAGGAGAAATGGCATGAGCCAAATTCCCCTGGGTTTAGTAATCCTGTTTTAAACACTCTACAGTCTGTGCTTCTGGCTGTCCAAGAAGGCTCTGAAGAGTCTTTATGTTGTGTTAAAGCTGTCTGTACCTTGACTGTCCTTGAGTGCTG
This sequence comes from Megaceryle torquata, assembly GCA_024611175.1. Taxonomy (NCBI): domain Eukaryota; kingdom Metazoa; phylum Chordata; class Aves; order Coraciiformes; family Cerylidae; genus Megaceryle; species Megaceryle torquata. The sequence goes on along the minus strand of JANIJG010006925.1, from coordinate 79,494 downwards.
CTCAGGAGTCTGACATTTATCATCAGCAGTGTTCTGCAGCTGGCTGAGGCTGCTGTTGTCAAAGCAGCTTTATCTCTCTCTCTCTCTCCCTCTCTCTCTCCAGTGTGGATGAGGTACTGGCAATCATTTAGCAGTGTTGCATTTAATTTCTCCTTAATGGTCGTATTACAGAAAAGATGAAAATATTGTCAGCCTGATGTTTCAAAACAGATTAAAATCTTGGGTACTTCCAGTGTTAACATAATTGCTTTCTTGGGAATGGGGGAATTAATTTAAATATATTTAAATTTTCTACCAGTAATTCTAGTCTGTTATTCTCTAGGTGTTGCTATGCTGTCAATCATGTTCTCCTGATAGGTGGTTTCTTACAATGTATGATTTTCTTCTGCTGTCACTTTTTTGTAGTCTACTTCAATATGTAAGAAGTTGATGTCATTCACAGGTGTGTTCTTTCTGGTTTTTATTCTCAAGCCATCCAAACCCGTTACTACTTCTGCATTTCTCACTGAGTCAGAGCTGTCAGAAGGGCTTATTCCTACTTGGTGGAAGAGGAAGACATTAAACCCACCAAACTTCTAGTAATCTGCCTGATTACTGAAAGAGGGATTCCTTGGGGGCATCTGTGTGCTCAAAGATGGGTTGAACGTGTCTACCAGGCAGTGCCAGCTGGTATTTCAGGATGTCAGAGGTTTGTTTCACCCAAGTAACATTCTTCTTGTCCATATTTTAGTAAGACAATATGCTTTAAGTTTCTTTATATCATAGTGTTGCAAAAAAAACCCTTGTATGGCAAAATGAAGTGGTGTTTGTAATGGAAACAGTGAAACAAGGTGATGCGCAAAATGAACAGGGAAAAATGCTGAGGTTACAAAGGCAGATTGAAGTTCTGTCCCTGCTAAAGTCAGCAGAAGTTTCCCTTCAAAATACCAAATGCTGTGGTTTTGATCTGAAGTGTTTGTGCAGCAAAGTGCTCAGCCATGCGGCTGCTTCCAGTCCTGGACAAGGAAGAAAACAGCTTTCAGCTCTTCCTTAAATTATACGCAAACCAAAGAAGGATGTTGTGGTGTTAAACTGTGGCTTAAGTGAAGGATCCACAAGTGAAGAAACTGGTTAGGCAATAAATTAGGTGAGATATTAGAGTCTTCTGAGTCTTGGACCTCAGAGAATTCATGGCAGGTCATTTCCTTTACCAAGAAATGGTGAAAGAGTTAATGTGGGCTCAGTTTGCTTGCAGTGTTTTCTGAGCAGTGATGATGGAGGAGTGGAAAGGTTTGACCAAAACAAATGGTCCTGCTCACAGATCTTGAGGGATGGCAATACAGAAAAGGCTAAAGAAGCCACATCTTGTGGCAATGTAAGTGGGCAGTCTGCAATATCTGCCAAACACAGCATGCTCGATTGCTAGGAGCATTTTGGGGTTTTCCCTCTCACCCTGACAGTAAATGTGGTGCTGCTGAGGAGCAAGTGGGGTAAATGCCCAATTGCTTTGAGTGGAAGAGGCAAACTTCATCAGATCTTGTCAGGCCTCTAAATGCACAGATTATCTAGATTTCTCTGTCAGCTAACATAGCTGCCTGGCCTCTGGGTAGATTTAAGGAAACCTGTGAGTTTGAATAGCATAATATTGCACAAAATGTCATTAAAGGTCATCTGATTTAATGTAGGCATGCAGGGTAGAGCAAGGCCTCTTGGCATGCTCGTTAACAGTCAGAGGGTGCTGCTTTCTAACCCACCCGAACTGTTGTGTAGCCTTAAAACTCCAAGTCTAAAAAAAAAATAAAAAAATAAATCCAAGTTGTGTGCCATGTGGAGAACTTGGCTGCTCTCTTTCTAGCAAGCAGAAGCAGCGTGCAGACCTGCCAGGTTGCTGAGCGTGCCATTGCACCTGGTGCCCCCTCAGAGAGGAGGGATGGAGGAAAGTGGGAAATGTCAGTCACATTTCTGATAGTGTTTGTGGAGCAGGCAGCCAGAAAGGAGACTCTGGTCGCCCAGCCTGACCCTGCTTTCTTTCCTCTTGTTGAGTTTCTGTTCCGTGCCAGTGGGTGCTTATAGAGCCTGGAGAAAGAGAGAGGCCAGTGCTGTTTGGAAGAGCTTTGTTGAGTGAGCTTAACAACAAATTTGTGAATTTTACTAAGATTTCTTGGTATTGCCCTTAACATGGGCACATCAGTCCCGCAGCAGTGGTCTGTGATCTACAGGAACGGAGTCAGTGAGTTGAGATGGCTGGAGGAGTCTTTTTGTGTGGGAAGCTGCAGGTTTGGTATCTCTGACACTGTTTGTCTGAACCACCTCAAGAACCCAGCTGCTCCTCACAAGCCTCCAGATGCCTGCATGCTATGATCTTGAGGTAGCCTTTGGGATGACTGTATGGTTCTTGTTATTAAGATTTTTCTGTAGTTCTCAGAATTTCTGGTAATTTTCTTCATAGCACATCCCTGAACCTGGCGGGCGACAGTATCTCCTGGGGGGAAACAGGCACTTTGAAGGTTCATGAAAGACTTTTCCTGGGGAGTGGGGATCTAAACCCACATCTCCAGAGTGTAAACCATGTGCCTTAAAGCACCTTTCTTCTTTGTAGGCTTCCCTCTCCTGCATGCTCTCAGGCTCTACCTCCCACTGCTCAAGTCCTCTGGTTTCTCAAGATGACGTTCTTGAACATGACCATCACCTGTCCCTTCCCTGGCCCTAATCTCTTCAAGTACAGCAACAGACCTGTAAAACAGATGAAGTTATAAATTAGATTGATAAAATGCCCTGGTCCTCAGAAGGACTTGGACTCCTGCAAATCACAGCTTGGGTCCTGCAGGAAGAGATCCTCTGATTTTTGCCCACATCTATGGGCTGTTGTGGTTTGATGGGCACTAAACGAGCAGAAGTTGCTTGTCACCTCAGTGACCGTGTCAAGGTCAAGAGCTGGTTGTTACTTTTTGTATCAGGAAATGGGTAACTCTGCAGGAAACCCCCCCCAATGATTTTTGCTATAGAACTTCAAGGCTGTAGCCTAAAGAGACTTTTTGTTCCAGTTGCAAGTTCTTTTCTGTTGTTTAAAATCAGATTTTGCTTGATGTAATTCAGTGAACTCCAAAGTGCAGTTATTCACTAACATAAAAATTAATGTTAATGTTAGTGTAATGTAATTTATGAACAATTTAAAAAAAACATTCAGCACTTATATTTACAACAGAATTATAAGTTTAGGGGGGAAAAAAATAAAATCTAGGTCTGCTTTTCCTCAGACCAATTCCTGGTCTGACAAACCCTTGTATAACAATTCCACAAATCCTTCTGGAAGAAAGCAAGTAGGAAAGTCCTGTTTTTGCCAGGGTTGCTTACCTGCTATGAAGCCAACAGGACTGTTTGGAGCATAGGAGGAGGAGCATATGGATCAGGTGTTGTGGACTCAGGTCCTGCTCCCTTCCCAGCTACTGTGCACTGACATTTGCACATCCTGTGCTTTCTTGGTGAAAGGCTGGACTATTTCTGAGAGTTCAACCCACAAAGGTTGGAAATCCTAGTGCTGCTTTGCAGCCCCCAGTTTTATTTGCAGGTTGGCTTTTCTGGGCCATCCTTGTTATCCTGATACCGATTTATGTTTTGTGATCTCTCGACTTGCTCTTTCTCTGCTGCCGCTTCCCCATCTCATTGGTGGAACCTGGGGATGTGAGAGCTCCCCATGCCCTGAACTATGGAATCTGCACAGACTGTGGAGATTGGAACTTTTTTTTTTTTTTTTTTTGAGAGAGAAGCTGCTGTATGGTAAGGGAGGATGAGAGGGAGGATGCAAGTAATTTTGAAAACTCGAATTTCACTTCTTTTTGCACCTCAGCCATACCTGGTCATGTCAGTGTCCACTTCAACTGCTACAAAAAGCATCTGACTATGGAAAAGCTGCTAAATACAGTGAAGCTCTAACTCAGATATTCCAACTCAGATATTTTTTAGCACTCTTCTGTCTAGTACTGCAGGTGCTTTTCCATGTATTGAAGTACTTAGCATGGCTAAAAGTCACCTTTTAGAAGCTAAGCCTCCATTCCTCACCCATGAAGAGGACACAAGTGCTCTTCCATATCTTGGTTTTAGCTGTTTCACAAAGCAGGGTACCTGTCTGTCTTCCTACCAGCCGTACTAGCTCTGTTTCCTCATAGATGATGCTGTGGAGTACAAATGCAGACTTTTCTTCCTTGATGAAATAATTCCGAATCTTGAGGAAGTCTTTGTCAGATTATGATGTGCAGTCTGCCATGCATCACATCGTCTCGTTCAGGCTGTGCATACCCTTATGCACAGCAGGGTGTTGATGGAGATTGCACCTTTGAAATACTACAGTAGATGCATGTGCAACGTGTGGACAGGAGTACCAGAGAGGCTGATGGGCACATTACCAACTCCTGGTCGGTTCACATGCCAGACAAGTGCAGCCTCTTCTTCTGTAGCTGGAGGAAGGCACTATATACTAAGCTCCTCCTTTTCCACCTAGTATGAAGAACATGGCAGGTCCTTGCAGTGACCTCCAACACCCAGTGAAAGGATTTTTGTTAAAGGTGTCACATCACTTTCTGGTCAACCTCTGGTGACTTGGTAGCCTTCCCAGTCTGTGTACCTTGTCTAAGCACCCTTAGAGTGTGGGTGGGATTTGAGGAGATTGCAGTTACCATAGTTCTGGTTTGGATAGAGAAGCTGCTGAGGTTTTTCTGTGGGCTGTTGCCCTCTCTTTCCCATGACAAAGACAAAATGACAGCTTGCCACAAGGTCCTGCTTGTAGGATTCATTTCATCAGACATGTCACGGGGTTTCAGCAGTACCTTCAGATGAAACAAGCTCTCTGTAGGCTGATTAAGCCTTTCACAAAGACTTTCTCATTGAATCCTCCCGTTGGTGGGTTTCCCATTGTCTGCAGGGTAGCAGCAATAGCAGGAAGCAAGACTTCCTCACCTCATGACTCTGTTCCTCTTTTCTATTAGCACCCTGTGTGAAATTCCTGTTTACTCTCTTGTACTGGTCTTGGGACATCTTAAATAGTCTCTCTGTGTATTAGCATCTTTAAATGGTGCTTCTTATTCACTGTCAACTCTGTAAGCACATGATTGACATTCAGAGTGATGGTATAGGGATGGTTCAGGGAGTGAAGCAAACAACCAACCAACCCAGCAAAACCAGGAAGGTGAGTGGTTTTCTGCTGCATGCCCTCTCTGAATCATCTGCCTGCATAATCTAGGAGATATGAGCCTCCTGTACAGGAGAATTTCTCTGGAGAGCACTAGTGCTAAAGTCAGTTTCATAGAATGGTTTGAGTTGGAAGGGACCTTGAAGATCATCTAGTTACAACCCTCCTGCAATGGGCAGGAACACCTCTCACTGGACCAGGCTGCTCAAAGCCCGTGAGAGCAGAGTAGAGGGGGAGAATCTCCTTGCTCAACCTGCTGGCCACACTTCTTTTGATGTAGCCCAGGATGTGATTTGCCTTCTGGACTGCAAGTGCAGATTAATAAATGTGTATGCTTAATAAATAAGCCCCTCTTAACTGCTGAAAAACCGCCTATCAGGTTCCTGAGGGATTTCTCCATTTTTGGTGACCATGAGCATTGCTACTTTTCTTAACAGTCAGATAACAGCTGCAAAGTGATATTGGTGATGATCCATATTGTGTGTAATTGGTGACTGGTGCTCCAAGGCCTTGGTGCGAATACATCCTGTGCCAGACTAAAATAATTCACGAGGGTAAGAGCAGAGTTTGCTCTCTGTGGTAGAACTTGCATATTTTTTTTTTTTGGCTGAAAGGCAGTCTATAAAAACATCTGTTCTGCAGGAATATTTTCACCACCAAAAAAAAAAAAAAATTTAAAAATGTGTAATCCATTATAACACTGTCAACTTGAAGAGTTTCAATTCCCTTCTGTACGAGACTTGACATATATGTCTGTGTCTGGTAACTGCTTTCGGGAACTTTAAAACTGTCTAGTTGGGTACTCAGAAATCAAGCCCAGAAGTGTCCTTTTTGTTAGTGATTTGGTTTTGCTGAAGACATTTTACTATTTATTTTTAATTAGTTGATTCTTTCAAATTCATTTTACCAACTCTGCTTACATTGCTTCCTTGTGGTGAAAAGATGATGCAAAATGACTTGCTGCAAAATCCTAGCCTCGGTAAACTTAATGGTCTTGATTGAAAGAAAGTGAGCAATAGAGCCTAGAGGCCTCACCTTCTTCATTTGCATTCAGAAATAATTGATTAGCACCTAGGGAATTGCCCAGCATGAGATGGCATCTGCACTCCAATTTTGTTCATGGAATGGTCTGGCTTTTTCTCTAAATTCCTGAAATCAAAAGAAAAAATATTTATAGAACACACTTCAATTCTATTATTAATAAATCCACAACTATATATTTGACCTGTAGCTATGATCAAACAAACAGAGGCAGATGAAAATCACTAGACAGACATTTGTTTGATCAAAGGCAAGTTGAACATTGCATTGAAAATCAAGCATGATTTCACCTGCTATTGAGCAGTGCCCAAGTGTATACCTGAAGTGACAGCTTAAATAAACAAAATGGGTAACCAAAGGCCATTAAGTTCTTCGTGATTCAGAAACGTGTTGATGTGCTTTAGAGATTTCACAATGAGCAGTCATTAGTAATTGCCATGAACTGTCTTTGGAGCAAACATTGTTCCAGTCCAGTGTTCCTGATTTTGTAGTGCTGATGACAAATTCTTCCTTTCTATTTTGGCAGTTATATAGTATTAACAAACTTCCTGGTCCCATGCCTCTTGCTAAAGATGTTCTTAAAAAGAGTGACACAAATTACTGTTGGCTTCCCATTGGCTATGAATTCACTTTTCATTAGGAACTGCCACAAAAGCAGTGCTTGCTTTAATCAGCCCTAGTGTCATTGTTTGGAAGGGCTTGCAAGGTTCACTTGCTTTCTCAACTTGATCTGTGCTCACAGTAATGAGGCATCAAGCTAATGAGACCATTGCCATTACAATTACCAGCTTATTAAATCCTAATTAGGGACCCAATTCTGCTAGGTGCTGAGGGCTGGTTGTAAGTAGCTGAATATTTTATGTGCCCATTTTTGATCTCTAGTTGAAAGTGGTACTTGAAGAGTATTGAAGCTCCCTGTTCACGTATAAGGTTTGTTTCAGTGCTAATAGGGTAATTGACCCTAATGATGTTGGCTGGTGTGTAATGGTCAGAGCTGCCTTTCCTTCCTCTGAGAAGCCTGGCATCAATGCTGTTGTTAAATGGGCTGTGATTCACATGGCAGAGGCTGCATGATCCTGAAGGACAATATTTCCTATATAATGTGTTGTGGCAGATTGTTTTCTGCACATTCATACACTAGTGAAAGAAGTTTGCAACTTTATTGTTCTTCAGTTCCAATTAAATGTAAACTCAACGTTAGCCAGACATGCTTCCTCCTGAATAAACAACTCAATTCTGTCCTCCCGAGGCTGGAAGTTTTTTAATGTGCAGTGTCTCTTTTAGAATTTAATTTCCAAATGACCTTCCCACTGCCTGTTTTCTATTCTGCACGAGTTACTGAGCTGAGCAGATAGTGTTGGTACAATAACAAGGCACTTGCCAGAAGTGCAGTAAGGAGCATCTCTCATGTCTGCCATGGGCTGGTTGTTTTGATGTTGTTTCTGTCAGGAGAAGATTGTGCAAACTCTTCTTGATTTTCATCTTGTGGAGATGAAGTTTTAGGCTCACCTTTGCTAGCCTCTGGAGTTCTGCTATACCAGCTAACTAGGAAGAAAATGATCTCTATCCAAGGTGAAACCAGGACAATGACAAATATGTCTGCAGGATTTGAACCATTTTGCCTCAGCCTGCCAGCAGCAGCTGCTTTTAGGTTTGGAGAGGCTGTGCAAAATGTGATCTCGCCCATCAATCTCCAAAGCCTGGGCTTAGGGAGAGCCTTCAGGGGTAGGTCCCCTACAAAAAGGGCCTGAGATTTGTACATCAGTCTCTACATATACATGTGTATGTGCACACGTACATCAAGCAGGTTCTTTCCATCACAGAACCTCTCTGCTATCGACCAAGAAGGCAGGACTCCTTGTGTTGCTGTACAGATCTGACATTCTCCATAGATGCTATGTAAAATTAATATGGCAGCAGCCTTGCCCTGTCCCAATCTTTCTCATACCTTTTTTTTTATACTGTGCCATTCCTGTTTACCTCTCAGCAACCCCTGCTGAAGCAGTTTGCTGCTTTGTGTATTGTATAGAGGTAACACTGTTCCCAATAATGCTGCATGAACGTATGATGCCAGATGACTTGTACTGCAAACAGCTGCATGAAAGCAATCTTCTCCTGTTTGAGCTTAAGCTGAGTTTTGTCACAGGCGTCTTTTAAGACCCTTAAATTTTAGTTTTCTGTCTTCTCCCAGTGGGGTCATCTGCATCTCTAAAATTGAACTCAAAGGGGCTCCCATGAATCCATTCCTCCAAAATGCTGCCCTATTAACTTTTGAAAAGCTAGTGAAATAGAATGAGGCTTAATTTTCAGGCTTATTTGAACTCATAAATTTTTTGCGTTGCTATTGTGTTACAGAAGAAAACTAATTTCCTGAGTTTGATCTTGATATCTCTCACGGGGTGCTCTCTGTGTGTCTGAAGAAGCTGTCTCTAGTGCCCAGGGTGCTTGAGACAATTCTTGGTTAGAGAGGGTTGTTAACATTGTATAACAGAACATTCAAATGCTTATTCACTGCATCTGTACTTGCCATGTTAATTGGAAGAATGATGTCTTGTCTTTGTTATGTGAGTGGTGAATTGAATGCTAAATCTGGCAGCCAAATTGCATTTCTGCTTCTTTCCCTCTCTAGCTCCTCCCCAGTTTAAAGATTCTTCATGACTTAGAGCAGTCCACATTATTACTGGGATTTCTGCTGCATACAACTTGTGACCATTAGAGACTAAGGACTCTTCCTGCTGGTTGCTTCCCTGACTTTCCCTTTGCAACTGGTCCTTCTGGATCTAAAGTTTGATATTTCATTTAGCAACCTTGCTAATGAGAAGTGAGATCGAGACAAAGTGAGCATTTTACTTCATAGGCAGAAATTCTGTTATGTGACGTGGGTAATTTCCATGCAGAACATGTCTAGAATCTTAAGAGACCTGGGGGAAATACCCTGTCTTCTAGTAAAAGAATATTTCACGAGGGTGCAGTTGTGCCTTCAAGTTTCAGTTTTAAGTTATTCCTTTAACTTGGCAGTAAGGCAAAATTGTGTAAAGCAGGTAAAAAAATCCATATCTTAAAAGGCAATTCCAAAAATTAATTTTTCAGCTATTCAGTATTGGAAAAGGTCTTGTCTATTTAGTTTCTTCTCCCACAGTGTTAAATTTGAACAAAGCACTTAGATGTTACCGTGGTAATTGGGCTTTAGAGCATTTTGAAATACACAGTCCTAAAACTCTGTCACACAGGGTGTCAAAGGAGAGATTTTTTGGGCCATGAATATTCCTGAGAAAATCCAACTTATATCCTAACTTTGAAAATATGTTCCTGGCATGCTACTAATCCCATTATTTTATTTCATTCTGACAACAGAGGAAAGATCTGATTCCAGCCTAGTAAATTGTCACTGGGCCAGCCGTCGTGCTTTTTGTAGCATAGAATGCTTCTTTCCTTCCTTCCTCTTACAGTCTTGGTATTCTACTACTTTAAATTAGCAAATCTATCATCTTACATTTAGAAATATAGAATGCTTTGGGTTGGAAGGGTCATGTAGTCCAACTACCCCTGTGGCGAACAGAGACATCTTCAGTTAGATCAGGTTGCTCAGAGTTCCATCAAAACTCACTTTGAATGTTTCCAGGGATGGGGTGCCTACCACCTCTTTGGTCTCTTGCTAGGCACTTGTGTAAAGACAGCAGAGTTAAAACTAGACTTGATGTACTCAAACTTAGTCCAAGTGATCCTCTATGCCTGGCTAAGAGCTTGTTCTTGTGTCTGCTTTGAGGCATCTCTTTTTGCCTTTAAAATAGTCTTGTGCTTTGTAGAGAGCTGCTTGATAAGACACTGGATCAAGAAATAATAAATTGGTATTTCAACTTCACATCAACCTGTCTTTGCCCTGTTCAATGGTACAAGCACTGTCCCAAAGTAGGAGACACTGAGCCGTGAGACAGCAGTTGATTAAGAGAGTATTTTCTAGGTTTGCATAGAGGTTATCTCAAGCAGGCAGATAATCTGCAATCTAATTTTTGTCTGCTTTGCTCCCAGCCTCTTCCCACATCTCCCCCTGTATGACATGGGCTGAACATTAAATGAATGAGTTGATTCTGGCAGGATTAAGGCATGAAATCATTATACGGCTCTGTTTGGAAATTTTATAGCTACTGGTTTTGCAGCTGATATTACTGATTTGATTACCTGGGCAATGCTGGCCTTGCAAGACTCTGCTGCCCAGCAGGCTCTCAGTACTCCCCCCAAGTTATGTAAAATTTGGCCATTTCTCACTGATCTCCTTTGCCACCACCCATGAATCCAACCTTCCTTACTCTGATCTCTGTAACACCTTGTCAGGTTCTTACGCTTTTGTCAATCACATTCAGCAATTTCTCATGTCATGTCCAGGAGTTTTCTACATCTTTCCCAGTTACCTTAATCTCAGGCGAGGACCTCAGCAGCAGACAACCCAAGCAGTACGGAAACACAAAGACACGAGTATGATGAAGCCTTTTGCTGCCAGAAGTGACCAAACCAGAATCACATCTGCTGTGGAGAGAAGCGATTCCCCATCCATGTAGCTTTTCATGGTTTATCCCTTTGTGGGTCACTCTGGGACTTTAATAGTCTGCAGGAGAAGCCAAAGTGAAGCTCTTCACAAAATAGTCACAAGAAGGACGATTTAAACATGCATTTGTGGTGCTGTTATTAATCCAGGAGACATTATAGAAATGGCTAGAGTCTTCCAAATATAGCTCTTGGTTTACTAATTAGACCCAGCAGAAACAATCCGTTAATTTTTTTTTTGAAAACTTCAGCCTCACAGAGACTTGTATTTATTTGTATTGTATTGAATACCAGAGGAAAAAATGAAGAGTCAGTGTTAGGGACTGTACAAAGCTCTGGGAGATATGAATCTGTGATATCAAACTCTTAATTACAATGGCTTCATTTCCCGAAACCTTTATTCTCTGGCATAACTGCATTGAAAGATCTCAGTTGCAATTAACCTTTAAATGCTTAGACAGTTGCAAGGACTGTTGAATTCCTTAATGCATTTAGAGATTAAGGATGCCTTCTGATGGTTGGAATTCAGCTTCTGGGCTGTCTGGGATGGGTCATTTCTGTTGTCTCTCCCTTATTTAGATTTTGTGCCATATGATGCTCCTTTGTACTTACTAATTTCCTCCAGGTCTCCACTATCACACCTTCAACCATGCCCTTGGGCTTGGTGCTGCAGTCAAGGTAAAACCAAGTGGTTGCTGTCCAGGATAGGCTTCAAGGAAATCTGTGAGCTTTATTTTTATTGTTATCAAGTGTTTCCCTGCAAAGACAGACTTGTGGAGACCCAGATAAGGCACTGAACTGTAGACTCCTGAGCACACTGCATCCCTTTCTATTTGCTCTGTGAACAACACATGCTGCAAACCATGCCTTTACCATAGTCTTAAGTTTATGCAAGACTCCACTTATTGTTTGAAAGAAGGCTATTTCAGTGATACATTTCACCAGAATAAATATTCCTAAATTTCTCCAGTTTTCCAGCAAAATTTGACTACAGCAGCTATTTATGTAACACATTTCTTCCTGGCTGGGAGCATAGCGCTGCTGTTTGAGCCATTCATTGAAGACAGGAGTTCTTCTATATATCTGTTGCTATGTGAATGGCATGTTCTGACTTTCACACCTCTTTGTGCATCTATTATAGTGGAAAACAATAATTTTCCCTATCTTGCACATAAGCTATGAGGCTTAATTTATCCCTGGAAGTGCTCCAAGGTGATTGATTCAACATGCATTAAAATGAATGGGTTTGTTCTATGTCTGGTAAATAGGTAGGACTGATATTCAGGTCTTGATCAGGCTCTTTGAATACAGGAAAATTTAGCATGTTGGTGGTGATGGAGGAGGCTCTGGCACAGCAGATCAGAAGGAGAAAAGGGTAATGAGAACTTGTAACGACTGATAACTACAGGAACTCTGATCAGACAGATTAAGGCAATTACTAATGGGATAATGGCTAAAAGTACTTTTTTTTTTTATACAGATGTGAATAGCTAAAAAGCAGTGAAATGTGCTCAAATGGACAGGTATCTTTCATGCAGTGCTTTTTTTTTTGCTGTTGTCTTCCCCCCCCCCCCCCCCCCCCGCCCATTTTTTGTCAAACATTTTTGGCAAAAGACCGGAAAAACCGGGGGGACAAGAAGGGGGGGGAACGGGGGGGAGGGGGGGGGGGGGGGGG